>JAXCGZ010013865.1:0-40000 GCA_037179515.1 Halocaridina rubra | reverse complement strand
TAAGCGTAATATATTATGGTTTACATGTATTAATGGCATGAAGAGCACTCTGCGATTATTGATCAAGAGTAATATTTGTAACAACAATTTTCAATAGCCCTTGTTGAGTGCTATCATTTAAGTTAAATCGTCCACTTTACCACAGAACCACTGCAGACAATTTGAAGCATATACAGAATAACAGTTTTCAGGTTAGCGCAATAAGTAGGTACATATACATGCATGCACATGTTCTGTCGGAATAAAGACAAAATTACTCTTGTTCTAACCTAACCAACCCAAGCTAAGCTAAGTTAGGTTGGGTTTACTCCCTCTCTCAATTTGAATTTTGTACTAACTTAACCCACTCAACCTAACCTCGTTTAGGTTTGATTGGTTAGTACAAGAGTAATTTTGTTTTTATTCCAACAGGGTTAATAAAAGATTTAACTAGAGAGAGAGAGAGAGAGAGAGAGAGAGAGAGAGAGAGAGAGAGAGAGAGAGAGAGAGAGAGAGAGAGAGAGAGAGAGAGAGAGAGAGAGTACTGAGGTAGGCGGAGCTTTTTCCATGAACTAATCATTGAGCCAGGGGACAAGATGAAATAGCACCCATCCAGCTAAAAGCCAGCCACTCCCCACACTGATTGTCCTAGTGTTCATTATGGTTAAATAAGTACTGTTTGTATATATTGTACCGTACTAGCCACTTAGCCTTCCGGTATATCTGTTAGCATATTGTCTCATTCAAAGTGCATTTACGACTAGCCGTCATCCTTACAATATATAAAGATTTATAGCTGCTCTTTTCCGTTTTACAAAAGGGTGTTACTGAGCTACAGAAATTAGGCCTCGAGAGCCCTTCAGATCCTGAAATCCGTATAGCAGCTTACAGGGGTTTAGTTCATTGCCTTCTTAAGCGTCCTAAGCTTATGGAAACAGTTGCTGATGCTTTGGATCCTACACACGATGCTTTTTCTACTCAAGGTGAGTTTAAAAAATTCAGCGAACGGGATTAATAATAATAATAATAATAATAATAATAATAATAATAATAATAATAATAATAATAATAATAATAATAATAATAATAATAATATAAATATAATATAATAATAATATAATAATAATAATAATAATAAAATAAAATAATAATAATAATAATAATAATAATAATCTCTTATTTCAACTTGTTGCCATACCCCCTTGAGGCTAAGAGGGTGGTCACAACTGAAAAAAGAGGCGGCACCAATGATTCTCTATATCCTACCTATCTTCACTATCATGAGCTATTCTGTGACAAGATAAAATTTTCAACAAGGAGGAAGAAATTGCTAGCCCTCCACTCCCCCAATCCTTTTGTGATTTGCTAGAAATACGGGTTTTTATTCTCCCTCACTACTTGGGATAAATAATAAAAATAATAATAATAATAATAAGAGTAATATGTCTTGTCCTCATTTTCTTGTAGACATATTCATTCCATCTTCGTTCTTAATATTCATGAGAGTGTCGTGCACAGAGCACCTTGCCTACATGATTAATCTTCTCACTTACTGTAAGGTGGTAAAGTACACACCTTGTGGGACTCCTCAGTGGCACTTACATGACAGTACAACTGCGAGTAGGTGTAGGTGGATGTGAACCGTGTACATATTAGTAGGATGACAGCGGCTGTAGGACTGGTCAGCACCCATAACAATGCAATAATTTCAAAAGGTGGTGGGTTTGTCAGGGGCATTATTATTATTATTATTATTATTATTATTATTATTATTATTATTATTATTATTATTATTATTATTATTATTATTATAACAATAGTAGTAATAGTAATAACAAAACAAGAATAAAAATAAGTTTTATTAGTTTTGAAAATGACACCACATCCAACTGGGTGGCTTCAGCTAATCCCAAATGCCAGGGCATCATCTCAGCCTGCCCATCCACACCCCTTTTAGCAGTTGATATGTGGCAAGAAGGAAAAGATTAGGCTGTCCCTATTAGTCGACTCTTGTGACATGCCTGGAATAGAAATTATGTAGTCTTTCTCCTCTAACATTAAGAATAAAAATATATTTTTTTATTATCAATGCCTCTTCCAAGGAATCCAGTAAAGTAGGATTAACCAAAACTATTGAACTAAATTAGCAGTATATCTCTATCCTACCCTGTCCATCCTCATATCGTTTCTTGGCAAAAGAGGAATTGAGAACGTAGACGGTTTCCCCCATAAACTCCCGCTTTTTTAGAATCCTGCTACAACGTATAGGGAAGTATTCATTCTCTCCTCCAGTGATAAAACTTTTTTTTCAGTTGCTTCTTATGTTTGGAGTCACATTCAGTCTGTGTTGAAATCAGATGACCCAAGTCAAGTCGCCCTCAAGGACCTGTTAATTTCCTCAGAGATCATCTCCAGATCGCATGACCCTGTATGGTATGATCCAAGGCAGCATTCGAGACATTTATCCCATACAGTAGACGTAGATGCACGCACAGCATTAACCATTTCTGGTGATCTTATTTGGGGTAGATATTCGCCTGCACCTAGGGCACTCTACCTTAAAGTAGTACTACATCACGATGGTGAAACGTACGATTTGACACAGGTAATATTATCTCTCTCTCTCTCTCTCTCTCTCTCTCTCTCTCTCTCTCTCTCTCTCTCTCTCTCTCTCTCTCTCTCTCCTCTTCCTCTCTCTCTTCTCTCTCTCTCTCTCTCTCTCTCTCTCTCTCTCTCTCTCTCTCTCTCTCTCTCTCTCTCTCGTATGGTTGGAGTTTTTTTTCTTATAGGACAGCAGATTCTGCTTAGCCAGAGAAGTGGCCTCAAGTTTAGCAGAAGACTGGAGTTAGAAGGCTGGTCATCATACCCTACCTTGGCCTCACCTCATTCATCAGTACATTTTGAACAAGAAGATGAAGTATGGAATGGTAGTGGAGGTCATATCCTTGTTCTCTCTTATCTTACATACGACATGCTGAAATTATGTGCTGTGGAATTCTCTCAGCTCGCTGCTTAGGATAGCTCTGTAGTTGCTTCCTTTCATACATAGAGTATATAAGTTAAGATTATAAGAGACAAATAGATGTTGGTTAAGATATTTGTAGCAAAGCTTATACGGTATGATGCTAGAGGGGATGGTCTATTTCATAGGTAATGGAGTGAACATATAAGCAGATTATAAGGAATGGAGATAAATTAAAGACTAAGAACAGGTAGGGTCAAACAACTGGAATTTCTAAGTAGAATGTGAAAGGAGAGCGACACATTAAGGCACACCAAGTTTGGGTCACTTGTCAAAATAATATGCATACCAGTGTTGTATGATAGAAAATGTTTTTCTCTGAATGCAGGAAAAAAATTTAATTAAAGTTTTCGGAGGTCGAAAGCTCGGAGGAAATTATAGAGCAAGATAGTTCTGATAGTTAAGGAATTAGACATGTGTAGGAGCAATAATGGTTTTATGGAGAATAGAGCTGAGATTCTTTTGGTGGCTTTGACACTGAGAATATATTGAGAAAATAGTGTCGGACTAAAAGATGGAGGGAATGGATATGTGAGGCCTTGTCTAGAAAAAGTCATTATATCCATGTGGATGAGAGGAATGTAAGATACAAAAAAGTGGGTGCAAATGTTATACATCTTTACTTGACACAATGTTAGTATACAATGCCATCCAGTTTAAAACGACCACGGTAAACAGAAAATGCTTAATGTAGATTATGTTATATACTTAGGCATGGGTTTTGTCTTGTTTACTTTATACCTTGGCATTGCATGACTCTAGCAAACGAGTTTTGATTATAAAAATGTATATGAGAGTAGGGTTTTGCCTTGTTATTATAGTATTTTTCACTACTTGTTACTGACTTGAAGGAAAAGACATGTATGAGAATGTTATATTTTCTCTTTACAGGTAATGGTTCGGGTCACTGGGCTTGAAGCTATGATACTGAATCTGCCAGGTGTTGAGGAGCTGTTTCGATATGTGTCTGGTAAAGCTACAGGGCTCTGGTCTCATTTTGCCTCATTTGCCCAGAAAGCACTTCGTAACAAGAGAGAAATTACCCATGTTCAGATAGCAGAATTTATTGATCATGTAACTCACACAATTTTTCTAAGTTTGTAAAATTTTAGTTTATATAAAGTTACTGAGATAATGTTGTACATATCCATTGTTGTCTGGAGTGGCAATATTTCCTAAGTTAGTTTTAAGCATGTCTTCTTTAAAGTGAACAGCTTTGTGCTTCAGTAGCTCAAACATATGAGTTTTATTTAGTATTTGTGCCATTATTATCTTCATTTTTTAATTCTTCAGGTGATGTCTAGAATCCCAGCAGATTACCGTTCGGGCATATCCAGTGCAGAAGTGTCTCTCAAAATTCTCGGGCAACATGCCCTCCATGTGAGATTAGTAGACCTTCACAACACATCCATCGGTGACTCCCTCAGTCGGATGATAAAAGGACCTCTGCGAGCAGCAGTAAGTATTTACATACATTTAAATTATATCTAATTACAAAGAGACTGATAACACTGCAAAGGGAGAAAGAGAGCAGAAATAGTAAAGTATTAAGTAATATATGTTACTCATATGTTCATTCATTGGCTTAATATTTGACTCGTTATTATTAGTTTAGTTTTATTTAGTTTTTAGTTATTGAAGATTTAATGAGTGCCTTGACAATGGATATAATAACTTAAAATGTCTTATTTAGGTGATTGATTCCATGGGATACTTTGTTTTAATGAAATATTTAATATGAATGTGCGTGACTACCTTGGAATGCTCTCTCTCTCTCTCTCCCTCTCTCTCTCCTCTCTCTCTCTCTCTCTCTCTCTCTCTCTCTCTCTCTCTCTCTCTCTCTCTCTCTCCTCTCTCTCTCTCTCTCTCCTCTCTCTCTCTCTCTGTGGTGTGTGTATGTGAAGAGGGAAGTCAGCTACACACACACTCTCTCTAACACACAGTATTTGTGTGTATTAACTTAACTGTGTTCACTAGAATGAGTGTATGCTCAACACTCCTCGTCTCCTGGTCGGCTCCATTATTTCACTCACTAACACTAATAAAATTTTTCCTTAAAAGTGTAAATGGATTTATCATTCGCTTCATCTTCGCTTTACGAATTCCAATTATCGAATATTCTTACACTAAAAATTGCTTCCTTACATCCTGCAAAGAAAATTTCTTTAGAAACTTCAAACTATGACTTCTTGTTTTAGAGCTACCAATTCACACTGTCAAGATCATGGAGAAATATAAAAACAGTTACCATAGCCCCTTTTCTCTTTCACCTTCGAGTGGTGTGAGTCTAACTCCTTCAACTTTTTCTCATTACTGAGATTATGTACCTGTTCCACCAGCTTTATAGCATTTCTTTGAACATATTCCTATATCTATATATATATTTTTATTATATATATATTCCATATGGGTGCTGCATGTCCATATGCCTGAGGACCAACCTTATGTTTGCTTAGAAAACCTGTGCTACCTTTATTATACTATGCTTATGCATTTACTTAGACAAATCTCCCTGCACACGCACCCCAGATCACTTTCAAGTTCTTCTCCTGCTGTTTGATACCCAAGCTTTGATCTTCATGTACTCTAATCCATTCTCGTTTCTTTAAATTTGAAGTACTGAGTATCATTAATCATTTATCTGACTACTTGTGCAGATTATTAAGATCTTCCTTAAGTTGTCTATCACAATTTTTGTCTTTTGCTCTTTGCATCATCTGCAGACATACATAAAAATGTAATTACAGACTCTGGCAGATCATTTACATATAATAAAACATCGTCTTTGCATGATTGGACTTAAATAAGGGGTATATACATTTCTGCTCATCAAAAATTTAGTAATATGAAACTCGTAGACAATACAAAAGTAGAAAGTAAAAAGAAAGACAATATATTTGAAGTAATAGTCAGAATAAAATATGAAATATGAGAAAAAAACCTGGAGGAATAAATTCCTTAAAATTAACAGTGAATACATAGAATTGTCTGTGACCACCTAACCATTTTTAATTTATATGACTCAACAACCTCTGATGATGAGGATAAAAAAAAATGAGATACCATTCTGCTGTTTAGCTATCATTATTTCTCAATTTGTGTCAGTGTTGAGGAGTTTTGTGTCACAATTAATGAGTAGTTTTAAATTATTATTAGTTTGGATTAATTATGTAATTGTGGTTCTGTATGTTGCTTTCAGTAGTATATACTTTTTATATTCAACACTTTCACCCATTTATGTCGGTATACCAACCACAGCCATAATAAAAGAACTGAAGATGTGGCATCACTGGCTTCGCATTCACGAGGTCGAAAGATCGGTTCCCGTCCAAGACCGAGAGTTTAAGCTGTTTACTGGCAGGAACTGCTGTGGTTGGACACCACAGTGGGGGGTTGGGGCTTGCCCTGGCTGACGAATACCCATTGTATTGAAATGGAAATAAAGGTTTATTATTATTGTGTGCCATTCGTTCCTCATCTCATTCCACGGGTGTTATTCAACAAGAAGAGAAACTCAAGGTGGAAGGGATTGACAGTATTCCATTCCCATTTCATATCATTTTTCATATTCGTTTACAGCATATAAGGATTGGAAGGAATATTTTTCCCTCACTTTAGGGAGAAATGGTATGCGCTTTACTACTTATTTTTTATTAATAAAATATTCTTCCATGAAAGTCAGCATGATAGCACTGAAATAAAAGGACAGTTTTGAAACCAGTCCCACATTTCTTGCTTGTTTGAAGAGGTAACAAAAAGATATGGAATGATTTCCATACTTTGAGTTTCTCTGTATCCTAATAGTGTAACTATTAAAATATCCCTGTTGATGATGGATAAAATATATCCTTTTTATATTATTTGCATAACAAAAAGATCAACCAAGAGATGAAGAGAGAATGGACTATCACTACCCTTGTCTTTGAAGTTTTTTCTTGCTAAAAGACAGCTAAGAGAAAGAAGTGTATTATAGTTCTTATTTTTTTTTTTAGCATTACACATTCTGCTGAAGATAGCAAGGTGGCCATACCTAAACCAGAAGAGTAAAAGGGCTTTTTATCATACACATCTTCACAGTTGTTCTGTGGCAAGAAATATAAAATTTCAATGTTTTATAAGGTTATCAACCATATGCTCCCATCCCTCATCACCAGGGAATAAATAATAATAATAATTACAATAATTAGAAAATAAAGAAGCAGTTGTTTTAGCTGCAAGTTCTTATAATCATGCGTTTGCCCTTACAGGTTTTGGGTCTCATGCCCTTAATGGATAATACATACACTATGGCCACTCTATCAGGTGTACCCGTCAGCATTGGTGTTAACGGTATCGCTGGAGTCAATTCCGCTTTTATGCATGTTTCGGGTGGAATGGGTGGCATGTTGAAGCTACTCGCAAGGTTAGATTATTAACCTATTGCCCTCTCATGCCAGGGTAAACTGGGTAGCAACAAGCAAAGGACAACCAAATGGCACAGTGACATAAATTAAAACTTACTTCCATCTCTCTCTGAAAGTAAACATTTGCTTACAATCCCACTTCCCATGCCATGTATTGTGAACAAGGTCAAGTTTTTGTCACCACTAACTTCCGGAACCAGGCCTCAGAATGCACCAGTTTACCCTGGCTCCAAAATCAAAACCAATTTCCTTTCATTGATGTTTATCAGGGTAAGTTGTATATCCCCCTAGTGCCAACTTATTCTGTTTCTTGTTTGATTTTTCTCTTGATATGCATTTATCCATTCTAAAGGATAACTTATGTGTGTTTTTGCTGACAGTGGAGGAGTATCCATGAAAACTCAGGTCACAGTTGGTCAGTCCAAAGTTCAAACTCCTATTTCGGGTCAACGGTTAAATGAAGGTCACCATGCAGCTTTGTCGAGCGGCTACATATGGTCAGTTGATTTGCCCTTCAGCGCTTCTTATGAACATAAGGTATATATACTTTATTTGTTAATTTTAATTTTTTAATTACTTATCTGTAGCGCTTGTTTTTAGTGCCAAGCAAATCTTAAGAATATTTTGTAATTTCTATTTGGTGACAAGGAAAAAGATCAGGAACATGTGAATGACAGCTTTCCTTTTCCTTATACATTAGTTAGCTCATATGATATGAAGGGATTCATAAGTGTGGAAATCTTCACCCCCCACCATCAGGGAAGACTATGTGGAAGCCTTGCTACCTCGCGTCTTTGGCTAGTAGTGGTTACCTTAAACACATATGGATTGACATTGAGACCTTTGAAAATTTAAATTCTGAAGTCAGTATATTTACACTGAGCCACAGCCGTTAGTTAGTGGGACTCTAACTTTCGACTTTAATAGGTCACAGAGAAATTCAAATTTGTTTGCACAAAAATTTAATAGATCCTATTCAACTGTAATTGCCTTTCAGTGATATCCTGTTAGTCAACATCCTCAAATTTACTGTTATCCTCGTGCTAAAATTGTGTACTTCTCAGATTCCTGAGTTAGTTAATAATAATAGTGATAATGATCTGAATTATAATTACCTTTTTTGTTTTCTTAATGCCAAATGCTATTAAAAATAGGTAGGTGGTTTTAAAAAGTAGGGGAACGAGTCAATTACATCTCAAAATATTACTCGTGCTCTTTATGCATTATTTCATGCCATGCGTGCTGAAAAAGTTAACAGATCACACCTGTGCACATATATCTCTCTAAACCAAGCTTGAGGTTTTGTAAACTTCCCCTTGAGCCTTATTGCTTTTGTCACCGTGATGTTTCACTTCCTTCCTATATAGACAGTTGACTAACTCTTTACCTATATTCCTGACTTTAGATATATTGTTAGCATCCACCAAAAATTTCCAATTGGTAGATAATGCTGAGGATTATTTTTCATCGCTAATTGCCTATGCTGGCATATGCAAAATGTTGAGTTTACCAAGCTACTCTTTGAATGGCTTTTCAGGGAGAGGATACTCGGATCACACTTCGCACAGCAGAAAACTGGAGTGGAAGATTCTTGCATCATCAACGAGAAACCTCTGTTGCTGGGGAGGTTATTCATATGAGGTTGGAGAGATATTTACTTATCCACTACTTGTTTTGTATATTCAATTTATTATATCCATTGTTCATCTTCATATTTGTTTTGATATGCATTCCCCAATTTGCATCCATCCATTTTCTCTAAAGAATATTCTACAGTATTCCTTCCACCATCTCAGGTATGGGTATGAACCATTCTTGAAAATGTGTCTTTACTTTCATATCTGTTAAGGTAGAAGAAAATATAAATACCCTTTTGCAGGGATGATTATCAATAATTTGTTAATGGTTGTGGCTGCCTGATTATGTTGAGTGGGATATAGTATTAATTGTGAAAAATATATAAGAATTATTGTATTTACTATATTTCACTATGTAATTCATGTTTTTACCACAGAGTCACCCAAGATTGCATAGGAGTAAATGAGCCACTAGAACTATGCGTGGATACTTTGACCTACGGAAGCTCACATGAAGACACCCCAACAAGTGTTCCTGTGGAAAGAAGTGATATGCCACTGGATACAAGAAAGGCTCCTCCTGATGGTGACAGATCTTGGTTAGGGCAGTATCTCTCTGATGAAGGAAGGCCTCCTCTTGAAGAAGTTAAGCCTACTGCTCTTATCCCTCCAGGGTGGTTGATGCCCCATGGCTGGTTTTTACATCTCCTGCTTTCTTCCCCAGGAGAACCAGTTATTCTTACTGTTTCTGCACCTACTAGTAAGAAATTTTGAGTTCTCAAAGCTATGTTCATGATAGAAAGCTGACAGAACCTGTTCATGTAATAATCATTGTAGAAGTAGTAGTACAGTAATATGTCTTTATTTATTATGTTAATCTGTTCCTGATTATAATGACTGCATAGTATTAATAATACATATATCTTGACAAACTTGACACAGTGCCTGGAGCTATCACAAGGAAAATTTTGGCCGAGATTGGTAGTGAAAAATATGACTCCAGCTTCGTTCTTCAACTTATCCCCACTCCTACATTTGCCTTGACTCTTAATTCGCCGTTGCACACTTATCTGCTCAAAGGTATAGTTGTGTATTTAAAAGTATTACAATCTTTGCTGAGATAGCAGACCATGATCATGTGTATGGAATTGGAAAAAGTCAGTAAAAGCAGTTTCTACATAACCTTAGTTTGAGATATTATATATATATATATATATATATATATATATATATATATATATATATATATATATATATATATATATATATATATATATATATATATATATATATATATATATAATTTTTAGCTCTTCTTTGAATAGAATAAATTGAAGAAGAGTGACACAGTATTGAAAGAATAGCTCTTGTGTTCTTTCTCACTATATATGTTGCATTTGTAATGTCTTGTTGAGAATGACAAAAAATGCATGATTTCTCTGCTATACTATAATTATGCCTAGCATACCCTGAGCAATGGTCCACCTCTCTGCATTACTTGAGTTACTTTGTATAACATATACATGTGTTTTACCTCAGTTTTGCGAGAAAGTATTCCATTCTTGTATGCTTTGTGTGTCATAGGAAGCAACTGAGAGTAATACCATTGGTGATGAGAGATAGAATTCCACATTCGTATTTTTTGAATGTTGTGTGAAGTGACTATCCGATAGTGGAAGAGGGGAGATTGGTCATTGCATGTTCAAGACCCGCTTCCTTAAATCCTTATTACAGTTACAGCTGCTGTGCTAACTTTAGTGGGATATAACATCACATACAGAAATAATGCTCTTTATTTTTGAGTGAATTCTTTTAGGCTTTGCAGGCTCACGAGAGAGCATAACTCAAATGGCTGGATTAGAAGTGAGTTTTGATCGCCACAAGTATGGGATTCGAGCGCAACTCTCCACACCAGTCCTCGTAAACAAGAGAGTTTGGAGCCCGTCTGTGTTTATCACCACTCCTGAGAGAGGTGAAGAAGAAGTTCTGAGGGCTTTTCTATCCTGGAAGGATTCTAAAGAAGTTGTGACAACTGAGTTTTCCTTCCAGACGATTGGGAAATTGGTGAATTACTTGAATTTGGCTATGGCTGGTAAGGCAGACGTAACCTTAAAAATATATTTTCTTATATTATTTAAGCTTGTTTGTTTAAATGCATGTTTTGGTTTATTCAGTGTAATATTTGCATATTATTAATGTATTTTGAATTCTAATGTCATATTTCCTACTGAACTATAAAAGTAAGATATAAACCTGTACGTAGAAGAAAAATGAGAGATAAATTAAGCTGCTTAAAAGAATATGTATTGTAGCATATATTGTAATGAGATACATAAATTTCTCCATCTCACAGTATTTTATGAAGTACTCATAAAGTAGAATATAACTTACATGTAAATAATAACTCTTATTACATGTTACAGTACAGTAGTACACAGCTGAACTGTGGTATTGGGAGGTAAAGAATTTCACACTTGTGTTGCTTTTTTACTGTAAGAAGCAACTCAGTGGAATAGAGGATTGGACAGCTGGCAGTTTTCCTCTCCCTGAATTTTGTCTCAAAGCAGCTTGTAGATCAGACAATGTGATTACCTAATTGTGATTACCTAATTGTGTTTACGGGAAAGAGCCCAAAGCTCGTATCTTCCCGTCTCCTGATCGGTTCCTGTCACAACCCTTTCACTTCAGTTGTGGCTACCATGTTGGTTCAATGGTATATGGCAGTTTGATGAAAAAAAAAATCGTTTTTAAGAAGGCAGAGACTAACAATTATTCTTACAGTGGATATGTCGTGGAGTACCCACCAGTTGAATGGCGAGATACAAGAATTGCAATTTAAAAAGCTGCAGTTAGTATATCCCAATGTTTTTGGCATAAATGCCTCTGGAGAGATATTAGGTGCAGGGACACGGAACAGTCAGGCTTCAGTTAAGGTCTGTTGAATTTGCTTACTTCCATGTTTTGGAGATTTATTTTCTCTTTTTTGTTGCATCTTGTCGGTATTTTTAGTGGTCATTTGTTATAATTACATTGAATTTCCAAGATATGTCCCAATAAGAAATATGACTGCAACATAGTTTTGACACTTGGGAAAGTTCTTTTGGACTGCCAACCTGTATACCCCTTCTCAAAATTCCCTTTATAGGTTAGTTGGGGTATAGATGATGGTGAAGTAGAGGTGGCACTTTCTCGTGGTCCAGTCGTTACATTCATTGGCTTGTCTGAGGAATTGCGTGAAGATGATAAGGAAACATTGGTAGCTGGAAGAGAAGGAGGTACAAGATGGCACCTTGACTTCAATCTCAAGCATAAGCTGATACCTGAGGCTTTACAAGCAAAAATAGACTTACTTTTTGACAGAGGCAGAGTGAGTATGAATATATTTTTCAAATGGGATGTCACATCTTTCTGATACAGCAGTCGGGCCACAACTGTAGCAAAAGAATTGAAGTAGCAATGGCTCAGCATACCTTGCCCATTCTCGCATCATTTGCAAGATGTATAACAAAAGAAATGTGATAGAGTCGTTGCTGGATCCCGCTTCCCTCTCCCTTCTACCGGAGTCAGTACGGTACTCATGGAATATGAGGCTGAAATGTTTTTCTCGCCCACCACAGTACAAATATAAAATGCAGTAATGACACTAAATGAACATTATTAGAACTAATAGATACTTCGACTCCAAGAGGCGAAATAAATTTAATGGTAATCTTTTCTCAGTTTGCTTTAGATCAGGAAACCTGACACATAAAATTAGTCTTAACGTTTATATTCTGTGAAATAATACCAATAATGAGAATAATTTCCATTCCATTATTAGTCTTCAGTGAACAAGTACTTTATATTGGTAAAATGTATATGTAAAGTCAGTGTTGTAAGTATAGTTACAAGTACCACATCTTTTATGCCCTTAGGTAGATGCTAGCTTAAAATTTGCTTTATCTGAGACGGGAGGCTTCAATGTGACTCATATAACTAATGGCATGCTTGATTATAAAACTACAGCTAGTGGTAAGTCAGTAGAAAAAGCTTTCCAGGAGTTTACAACATTTATTTTGTAATGAAATACTCACACCTTTTCAATGTCTAAAGTTCCATACTAGTGCCACTTTTAATGAACTTTTTCTCCCCCCAAAATTATGTTTATCACAGATATATATTCATAATATAGTATTGCCCTGAAAATTTAAAGGAAAATTACTATTTCAATCTCTTTTTAATGTGTTAAATTCCTTAATAAGTAAGTATGTCCAAATAATAAATGAAATAAATAATAGTAATGGTGGTAATAATAATGATGATGGTAGTAGTAATAATAATAGTAATGTTGATAATGGTGTAAATAATAATGATGGTGGTAGTAATGGTAATGATAATAGTGATGATGGTAGTAATAATAATAATAATGTTAATTTGGAAGAACATAGTGCATTCAATAGAAGTAATGATGTCTTTAGCCCTACTACAGTAGATTGTAATACAGTAATCTTAGTAATAAAAAATCTGAAAGACTCTAATGCATATGGATCAGATGGAATTTGTTTTCGTTTTATTAGAGATTCATTATTTGTAATAGCATATTATCTGACGGTAATAATCAATACTTCCATAGCTACCAATATTTACCCAGATTTATGGAAAAATCCCCATGTAATTCCTGGTTTTAAAAATGGAAATCCTGACGACGTCTCTAACTATAGACCAATCTCTTTACTACCAATTTTATCAAAGATACTTGAAAAGATTGTTGCAAATCAGTTAAGTGAGTTTCTTGAAAAAAATAAACTTATTGCAAAAAGTCAACACGGTTTCAGGCCAAAATTATCAACTGAAACTGCCTTATTGAAAATATCAGATGAAATATACAAAAATATAGATAATAAGAAAATATCATTGCTACTACTACTCGATCTTTCTAAAGCTTTTGATAGTGTAAACCATAGTATACTATTAGAAAAATGCAAAAAATGAACATTGACCCAAGCTGGTTCGAGAACTATTTAAAAAACCGCTACCAGTCAGTCAGAATAAAAGATGTAGTTTCAAGTTCCAAGAAGGTATTGTTTGGGGTCCCTCAGGGATCGATCCTAGGACCTATACTTTTTCTAATATATGTAAACGATCTAGTAAAATATTTACCTAACTGTTATGTCATTCAATATGCTGACGATACTCAAATCTTAATTGAAGGAGAAATTAATGATTTAGAAAATATTATTCGTAGAGCAGAAGAAATTTTGTATATGGCTAAACGTTATTTTCTAAAAAATGGTTTGTTACTTAATGAAACTTAATCCCAATCTATTCTTATCGGATCCAGACAATTATTATCAGAAGTTGATGACAATCTTCATATAAATTTTAACGGTAATATCATTAAGCCAATGAGCTCGGTAAAGAACCTAGGTGTCTATTTTGACCGTTACATGAATTTTGAAATGCATATAGATGAAATTTATAAAAAAGTAATGGGTACTCTAATATATCTAAATAGGGTAAAAGACTCATTTGAAACATCAACTCGTATAATAATTGTCCAGTCCTTAGCTATGAGTTTAATTAATTACTGTCTCAAAGTTTGGGGATGTACAAATAAGACTCAATTACAAAGAATACAAAAGTTACAAAACTTTGCAGCACGAGTGGCTGTTGGCAATGTAAGAAAATACGAGCACATCTCTCCTGTTTTAAAAGATCTAGAATGGATAAAGATTAGAGATAAATATGTTTTTGATATATGTACCTTTGTTTTTAATATACTAAGAAACAATCTTCCTGATTGCTTGTATAATTTTTCTACAGTAAGCTCAGTTACCGGGTTAACTACCCGTCAAGGGGAAGATTTATTAGTACGAAGGTCTAAAACTGATATTGGCTCAAGAGATATAAACATTCGTGGACCTCATTTATATAATCAGCTTCCCAGAGAACTAAAAAATGCTGGTTCAGTGTATACTTTTAAATATAATCTTAAGAAGTTACTCTTAAAGGAAGATTTTACTTGTAATTTTTAATGGTACACTCATCTTTATGATTTGTTTGTTTTAGTATGTCTATATCGTACACCACAGATGTCTATCTGGAATATATATGTATCTTATTTGAATACCCAATGTACTTTGGAAATAAAGGCTTATTATTATTCACTGGCTGTGGCCACTCTCCTGACTCAGGAGGGAGAAGGCAAAATGTGAAAATATAAATTTCCATTTCTTCCGTAAAACAGAGTACAGTACTGAAACCTATACAGTACATGCTATGCTCTATATGTTCCAGACACGCCTAGTCTATTTGCTAATCTTTTGACACTTGTTTATAAAGATTGCTAATATGCTTTTATTTTCTCAAGAAATTACATTTCCAGTTCCCATTTGCATGTTTTTTTTTATGCCTGATTTTTAGCATTGCCAAACTTATTGACTATATTAATTTTCGTAATCTTGTATTTAATATTTATCATCCTCTGAAAGTGATTTACACTCCCCTGGATGTATTTTGGAGTGGTGAACATGAGCTTATCATCAGAGAAGATGAGGTGCGTCATTTTATGAAAGTTTCGTGGTCACCACGCCCTCAGGATTTTGCCTCTTCGCTCGTACACTACGTCAGTCATAATATATTGGCACTGGACATGTCTATCAAATTAATGGTACGTTTATCTTAAAATAGTAAGATATGTTGTATATTTTATTCAAATCAGACTTATTAGCAGCCTATTTTATCAAATTTGTATCCTTTTGTTTCATATTGTTAACAGAGGATATTTTTTGACAATCAAGTAAAAGAAACAGGTCTCAGATAATTTCTCAAAAATATCTTTAACCTGTTTGCCAGAACTGCTGTTTGGTACTTTTTAGATCCCCAGCTTACTCTTTTAAACAAATAACTTTCAGTGGACAAAATTTATACTTGTTCATCAGCTGGTGTATCCAGGCCAAGTGATAGAATTGGAAAATTCCTTAGCTGAAGCTCGAGGGGGGTCCTTCAAGAATAAATTGGAATTTAAAATGGATCCCGGAAGATCCATGACAATGGACACTGTTCTTATATACAGGAATGAACCAGGAGTTTTCTCGTATGGCCTGTCTAATACTTTCAAACTCGATACTTGGATAAATCCATTAAGGTATGATCTCGAGTAGTGTGAATTATCGAATAATTACAGTCAGTCACTTACTTTTGAAGGGGGAAATAGATACCTAAATATGAATTAATAATAAAAAGACTAAGGAAGGGTAAGGCTATTTTTGTTGAGATCTAGTATATATTTAGATGATGATGAAAGCTATAAGCATTTTAAGAATTATATTAAAGAAAAACCTAGTATGTTCACAGTTAAACCTGGAGGGTAGATTAAAAATGAATGAATCGTGAAGTGTTATTATTTATGATATATTAAACTGTCTCTCACACAAAAGACTGCTTTGTATGTTTTTTTTGCTACAGCATTGTGGGAACAATTAATTGCTATACTGGAGGTAAATGCCAAGTGGCCTTGTCTGCTGTTCAATCAGGGGATCAGCTAGCGGATATAGAAGTACAGCACATAGGTGCAGGTGGAGTCTCAAGGTCTGATGCTACAATAAGCATTACGGTGAGAAATTGCATCTTTTTGACTATTGATATAGCAGACAGGTAAGACAATAAGTAGGACATATTTGTTTTGTATGTTTACCTTCCACTTCCTGAGCTTTTAGTGGTATTTCTCACTTTTACAGCTAATGTTACATTAAAAGTTTACGCTCATATTTAGTGTCAGCATGATATATTAGAAATATACCAAACAATATTCATCTTGGTTTATTGATTAAAGATAAAAGGGTTTGTCTTAATTTAAAATTGCGTCAGCTCTGATGCCATCGGTACTTGTAAGCTGAATTCAGACGAACTTGTCATAAGGAAACAAAGGACAAGGAGGTGGGAAGATTAGTGTTTATTTGACCTAGTTTTTCAGGACTGGTTTAATGGAGCAGTATCCTTGGATGCTGCATATGCACTGGGATTTTATGATATAAAGTGGGAGATGGCACTATGGCCTTGGGCTACCTTGTCGACAGGCCGCGCTGAAGTTGATATATCGTCTCCTGATGTTGCTGTGGTAGAGATTATATTCCAGGAACTATACGAAGATTATAGAGGAGCAGTTACACATTCTTACAATGCTACACTAAACCTTAATCCAGAAATTCGGACTCTGTTCAGTAGGTCAGTGCAGACTTTTTTCTCTAGCACCAACAAGGTGGCTAGAAGCAGGACTGAAGAGCTGAGCAGCAGGCTTTTGTCATAACATGCCTGTTCTCACCTCTTGTACTAGTTGTTTAGTGGCAAGGAAAGAAATCAAAGGAAGTGAAGCTTCCCAGCCCCTTTCCCAAGTCTATTTTTTTTCACGTCTTATGGCATACAGGAAATTATCTATTAATTACGTAATAATTCTTATATGCTCTTGTTGTTAGCTAATAGGGTTTCCTTTTAGCCATTCTAGTAGTCTTGTTACTGTGCATAATATTGTATTTAGCCATGGATATTGTTTTAATATATAGTTCAATGAACGACATTTTCATGGAAGGAAGTTGTGACCATATAGAGAGGAAAGGTGTATTTACTTTATTAGTTACCTTTCTTTGTGACTAACGCATTTTTTTTTATTTATTTTATTATTATTCTTGTTCTTATTATTATTATTATTATTATTATTATTATTATTATTATTATTATTATTATTATTATTATTATTATTATTCTCTTACTCTTATTGCAAGTGCATTATATGGTCTAGACTTGGAATATAAGAGAGGATGAAAGGAACAAATTGATTGTAATAGAGATAAGGTGTTAAGAATTAAGTTGGGTATTTTAAAAATGCATAGAGTGAGAAATATTAAGGTGAATCTGAGAATGGGCATTGGCAGAATGCTGTCTGATCAGTTAGACAAGAGGATGTAGAGTTGGTTTGGGTATATGGCAAGAAGGAATGAGGAACGTATGATGATAGTGCAAATATCAGAAATAAATGGGGTATGGAAGTTAGACTGCAAAGAGAGGAATAGGTGGAAGGATATTCTGAATGAATGATGCCTCAAGTGATATTCCCATGTGTTGCGCTGCAGACCAAAGTGGATAGGGTCTTTGGGTTGTCATATGATGAAGCGTGCGGAGAAGGGGTGAACCAGTCACAGCGTGGGCCCCCAAGTCAGACGAGATCAGTCATTTCCAGTGTATTAAGATATGAGGGATGGGGAGAGTGGCTCTGCTGTTGAATTGGTATGTGCTTTGACTTGGCCACTTCCATACAAGGAGGA
Source organism: Halocaridina rubra (assembly GCA_037179515.1). Lineage (NCBI taxonomy): Eukaryota > Metazoa > Arthropoda > Malacostraca > Decapoda > Atyidae > Halocaridina > Halocaridina rubra. Next base: position 21,720 of record JAXCGZ010013865.1, on the reverse strand, counting down.
TTACAATATTGGCATATGTATGCAATAGCTTTTGCAATATCCTTCGTCCATCAGCTGTATTGTATTATTCTTGACACTTTCTCAATTTTTTTATATATCCACTCTAAACTTATTTAATTGCAACCTCTTATATCAACTTCATGGTATGCCATCTGGTAGGCAGGAAGTTCGTGTGATGAACGGAAGTCAGGAACTACTCTGGGTTGCAGTCGTCCAAGGAAGAGCTGGTGAGCAGTTGCTTAACAGTCGTCATTTTGGGAAGGTAGCTCATGCTTTATATTATCAGTTTTTATTTATAATATATTTCAACCTCTATTGCCCTGGCAATTCTTTTTATCTGCTTATTGCATTATTTCAAATTTATATTGTACCCAAAAGTAAACAAGCACTCAAAGGAATTGTAAATTTAACAAAAATGATGTAGACAGTGTAGTTTTACATTAGATAGTAATATTCATTCATTCCGGTTAAAGAGGAGAACTCATGAGTTTTAATTTCCTTCTTTAATATTTTGCTTTCACTGCTGTTTCTGTATAATTTTAAGTTGACATTTGATATCCATTCCTTTGCTTATCTTCTCTTATTCATTTTTAGCCGTATATATTTATATGTGTAAATTTCAAGCTGATTTTTGGTATGCATGCATTAGCCAGTAGTATTCATATTTACTTAAGAGGAACTTTACCACTACTTACCGATCTCCTTAAAATCTATCAAAGAGTACTCAAGAACCTAAAAATATTTATGTGGACTTTGGCTGTATAATCACCATCAAATTGGTTCCTATAACTCATTCTAATATCCATTTTGTTTCAGGCAACTCTAGTTACACCATCTGGAATGTATTACATAGCAAGTGGTGATGTCAATTCCAAAGTTAATGGATTAGAGTCAGTGGCAGGTGGGGTAAGCCTTTCTGCTGGTGCAGGCCCTCAGGCTTCTTATTTGCTCTCTTGGAATATGAACCTCTATAAGCCAAATTCTACGGATGAATCAAGGTTAGCCTTTTAATATGGGAGATTTTGTCTGTTTTTGAGCTCAGATATCTTATATAATTTGCTTTCTCATTTATCTGAATGTGATCAAGTGTGCATTTTATCCTATTGACAAAGTATTTTGCTAACAAGCACTTGAAGTTTTATGTTTTAGCGCGAGTTTTTGGGGGGAGGAGAGTGGTTTAGTGAGAATGGTATCCATGTTTTTTTATTCCTGGATTAGAATTCCTCGCAATATGTAGGAGCTATCAACACGTTTAACAGACACTCACTCTTGACCATATTAATTTTTTTACGAACATACTGCCAATCTCCCCCCCCCTTCACACTTGCTCATGCTACAACTGCACATATTTTCTGGTTGGAATATTCTTACCAGAACATCATTTATTCCTTGACTATTTGTTTGATGAAAATAAAAAAGGAGGAATTTCCAGTCCCATCGCTCCCCCCCCAATTAAGTCGACTTTTACAATGTGCAGAGGGGAAAAAAGAAGAAAAGGAATAATAATAGTAATAATAATAATAATAATAATAATAATAATAATAATAATAATAATAATAATAATAATAATAATAATAATAATAATAATAATAAAAATAAAAACTTTACATTTCTTAAGACGATCCCATTTCCCTCCATATTAAAGGGTAGCCACATCTGTATCCAAATGGATAAGTTGTTAGGGATGCAATACATCCATCCTAGCCGCTTCCGTCAGTTGCATTTTGGCAAGAACAATTGCATACTTACTTGCAGCTGTGCGTTGATACTTATCCAAAGTAGCAAGAAAACATACTTCAAGACAGAGGTAGCACAATAATGAAAAAGAGAAATCATAAATATTTGACCATATCCCACCAACTGGAGTAAAAACTAAGTGGGTCAGAAGGGATTAACTTTTTTGTATCTCTCCTAATGTATTCTTTTATGTATTATACTGTAAAAACAGATACTGAGATTGATTATTAACCTCATACCTTTTAAGCCCTTTTAGTCGCCTTCTGAGATATGCAAGGGATATTAGAGGTTTGTTTTCTTTATATATTCTTAATACACCTTATTGTTGAGCATATAGGGTGATAAAATATGTAGTGTTAGTTGCTGTAGTAGAACTTTAATGTACATTGCTATCCATATCTCCTCCACCAGTTATTATTTAAGAAGAAACTTTCAGGGAGGGAAAGACTGCCAGTCCCCAGCTTTTCTATTCTTGTTACTTGATTTTTGTTACATGCAGAGAATGAATTTTTCCCCTTCATCTGTAAGGATGACTCATTAAAATTTTCATTGATAATAACAGAATTAAATAATGGACTGTCACGTTTACACAGCTTACTGGACCTGGGGAATTTTGAAGGACCAAAAATTCTAGAAAAAGTAGAATCAGATACCGATAATTTTCCACTTGAGGACCTGGAGACGCTCCAAGAGGAACCTCTGGAAAGCAAGGACTCTGGGACCACAAGAAAAGCTTCCTTGACCTTGGAAACCCTCCTTAGGGGCATGAGCCCTGCTACAGGCGAGGTGAAACTCCGTATCAAGGCTAGGAAGACAGAGTTCCCAAAAGTGAAAACTGATTTCTTGGGCAGTGTTGAAGCAAGTGAAGGAGGGATTGAGAAATATGATGCAGATGTAAGTACAGTATAGGATATGATCTTTTTAATCTTTTGTATTCCATCTCCACACAGGAATTAGAATACAACATGTATATTTGTTAACCATTAAGTTCCTAATATTAAAACTGAAGAAGTCATGTCAAACGAACCAAATGTATTCTAACTGGGGCTGCTGTTTGGCTCTTTTCATTCTGCATTGTACTTAAAATATTATTACCTATGGCACTTAGTTAAATTAGTCACTATTTTTGTATTATCTCTAAATGCCAGATCCGCCTCATCAGTGAAAACGAACCTGAATTAGGCCGTATACATGGCAGCCTAACTAGGTCCTTTGGCGAGTACTCCCTTAATGGTCGCATGTGGTCAGGTCAGAGGTCTATTGGGGTCGTTTCCTATGGCATGTCTCGGAATGAATCAATCAAAACCTCCCAATCTGCTGTCATAATTGATCCCACGACAACTTGGAGGCGTTTGGAAGTTATCACCAATTCAGATCATTTAGGAACATTTCCTTTTAATTTTCAAGTGAATATTTTTAATACTTTGCATTGTATGTGTCTGTGTGTGAATATCTTGTTCTGCTAGAAATTTTCACAGTTCTGCTACTTGTTTTGAACTATATGAAGCAGGTATCCAGTATTTGCTTAAGCTTGGAACAATGAACTGTTTAAAGGGATGTTGAAATATTTCTTAATCAGAGCATACCATGGGACTAGTATTATCACAATACTGTCAAGTTTATCTATAAGTGACTTTGGAGCTACCCTCTTACATTATATCCTGGATATTATGCATTCAGTATTCAGATTAATTATATAATCAGGAATTTAATTTTCTAACTATCCATAATGTCTTAATATATACTTCATCATTTAGATAATATTTTTGATATTTGTACCCTCACCCAAGTGGCTCTGGAATTACCATCCTATATTTTACCGGAGTTCAGTACGCTACTTTCCGAATTAAAAATTAATTATATTTAAAAAAAAACATATTTTATTGCATTCATAATATACATTATTTAAAAATAAGCTTAAATGATACCTCTAGAGCTCAGGTGATGGTAAAATAATGGTAGGCTTTGAAGAATTGGGCTCAGTGCGTGCTCTAGCACAGTGGACACCAGTCGATGCTGCGGTAGATCTTGGCTTTCGTTCATACTTCGATGTCCTTCCTGCTGGGAATATACAAGCTAAGGTATGATATCATCTGCAGTAATATCTCTAATTTTAGTTTGATTTGCTCAATTGAGTAAGGCTGTTAGTGTAATGTTTACATCAAAGAGCCTGATCAAGCTTCTCCCACATGGATTTTGCTGCTGAGGAGGAGCTTCAATACTCATATATTCTTTATTATCATTATCCTGATCCAAGCAGAATATCCAAGGAATGAACAAAGTAGGCATTCAAAATACTTACTCCCTCTACATTTACACAAGAGAAACTTGTATGGATGTTTAAGCTGTTTCATTATATCATATAGCAAATTGATGGCTTATTCATATTGTTTTCTAAAGCTCATATGAATTGACGATCCAGTTGCATTGAAATACACCTGTAGATAGTTTTATTTGATAAACATGAATGATTATGAAGCTCTTACTGGTATTATTGCTTATTATTTTACATTAGGAAGATTCTAAAATCTTGAAATCCTCATTACAATAATAGTGAAATATGCTTAATTTCCTTGAATTGTATGGAAAAAAATAATTTTATAAAATATATTTTTATGGAAAGTTTTTAATGCTGCTATTTTTGTATTTTCTCCTTTGTTCTAAATTCTATTTTCCCCTCTGCCTCCATTATATTATAATTTTTTTCCAGTTTTTTTAATTTTTACTATCATTCTGCTTCTCTTCCTCAAACAGCTCTCTCCAGATGCCATTCAAGGAGCTGTTAGTTGGAGAGACATAAAAGCAATTTCCAGACTCCAGTGGAGCGACCATGGTAGATCTGTTCAGCTGGCGCTTAACTATGATAACCCTGGCAGTACACTCAATGACATGGATGCCATTGTCACTTTTTCTATTTCCCCGGTTAGCTATAAATTAATATCATAATAGCTTGGCGTCTAAGATATTTTTGCTATTAAAATGTATGCATGGTCATGAGAGACTTTGACTGTTTGAGGATGCGGGACATTAAAGATAAAAAATAGTATGAAACAAATAACTTACTTGTTATGGACACTTAAGAAAGATGAGAGAATTGTGATGAAGATTTGTAGGTAGGTATTACCAAGTTGTTAAACTAAAAGTAGATCAGAAAGACATGGAGACAGGCCTCGTCATACAAGAGAGGTAGAGATATTTAAGAAATGGAAGAATCTGGCATGAAATGATTTATAATCTACCCCGTGATATAATATTAGGTAGCAACACCAAGTCCTTATTAAGAGCTTAGGCTAATTATGAAAATATGGGGCTTAGCTGTAGCATTAACACTGACTTGAGGATTGTTGTTTTGTAAACGTGTGTTCCTTTGATTATAGCTGCTTTTTTAGTTCTGAGGAGGAAGGCAGTACTGTATATATAAAAAGAAAAAATTCCTCTTACCTCTCCATTTAGATTTTTAGGAAGTCAGTTCATCTATTCATTACTAATCAAGTTTTCGTAATTCCAGCCGCCATATCCTCCCGTAACCTTAGGAATTGTAGGACGTATTTCAATTAATGCAGTTCAGCATTATGTCCTAAACGTTGATTGTCGTTCTGAACAGGTAAGATAAGATAAGAGAGAGAGAACGAATTTAATGTTCTATACCGAGTTTGGTATATATTTTTGTAACTATGTGTTGAAATATTTTTAGAGTTTGTAAATATCATGATTATACATAGAACTTTAAAGTATATGTAGCTGACTTAATGTAATATAAATTTGCACAGATACACACTGCTGAAACAGAAGTTGAATACTTTTACAACAGTACAGTCATAAGAGCTCTCAAGAGAGACATAATCGCAGAATATTGTATGAGCAATAGATATAATATTTTATTAACTTTACTCTCACAACTTCCTCTTTAATATTAAGACAAGGCAGAAAATAACGCATTGTATACATTCGGATATTACACTTTGCTTGTGATGTTCTGTGCTTCTCAGGAAGAATACTTGGTCACAGGTGCCCTTGTTAGACCCGGAGGCTCTGGCTCTCTTCGTCTGCAGATGCGTAAAAGTGGGGACACATATGGAGCTGTTGGAGCCCTGGTTCTGGAAGGTTTTTCCGGGCAGATCAGTGGCAGTCTTACGTAGGTACCTTGTTTCTGTTTGTTTTCACTGTAGACCTGCTGAAGAGATGTTGCATTTTAGTGAGTCTGTGCTTATTTAGGTATTATATGTTTACTGGCTTATTGGTGATCCCATGCACTCATGTGTTTTATTTTTATGCTTTTGTATAAGACTGTCATGCTTTATATTTGATACTTTTCTTCAGTCGATATCCAGTATTTGACACTTTTTTAAGTTCTCTATTTCGTCTTTTATGTTCTTCAGTGTTACTTACAGCTGAAGTATTTAATAATGATGATGTGTTATGCCCTTAAGGCACGTTCAGTTTGCTTTCTTTTAGTGTAACCCTCTGTTAGCTGTCAGTAATATTTAGATGCTCGTATAGCTTTTAAAATAATTTCCTAAATTCTACTATAGTGTCTTTTAGTAAAAGACAACTTTTCCCTTTTTTTTTGTATGATATCTCCATCACTTTCTATTAATGAACTTAGGTCCCAGTGCTTTCTTATATCTTCTTCAGAAAGCATCTCTCTACCTTAGCACTGTTTATATGAAGATACCTGTTTAAATACAGCATAAGCTCCTTAGATGAAAATATTTTATCATATTTTTTTACCAGTGTGATCATCCTTTCGATAACTGAGCATATTATGACCCAAGATAAAGATGTACGGATATGGCTTTGATTTCATAAATTGAAACTCATTATCAGGTATCTTGACCCTGGTGAAGACATTCAACTGAGTATCCACAGTACTCTCCTAAAGGAAGCTAAGGGCTACACCATCAGAATAGCCAGAAAATTTGATGAATCACATAATGCTGAAGTTTTGATTCAATTCTCACAAGCAGGAGAGATCCGTGAATGGATGTATGTTTACAAGTAAGTATCAGGTAGAAGGAGGGAAAGAAGCAGTAAGTAGGATTTTGAAGTTGAATGTAGTTGGAAAATTAAGGATCCAAGGTGGTAAATTGTGTAAAGGAAGGTAATTGTAGTACAGAGGAAGAATCTTTAGAAGGAAGTTGTCAGAGTAATATGTAAAAGGATGATACAGTTGCAAATAAGAAACTAGCAGGGAAATAGAAAAATAAATTGAAAAAGCCTCATAATGCAGGATCTTGGCACAATTAGTTATAAGAAAGGAAATGTTTTAGGAAAAAGTAGAGGAAGGAAAGGAAAAAAGCCTAAAAGAAAAAAGGAAGAAAACGTAATTGTAATGAGAAAAGTAGAAAGGGAAAAATGAAGGAAGAATACAGAATAAAAAAGAAAGTAAGAGATGAAGACTAGTAATATAAAAAAAACTTTCGTGGCAATATTTATTTGAAGGTTGATCTAGCCATCTCAGTTATAGTGTATAGATTAAAATTACTACAACCATTACTAGTAAGGTCTTTGAATAAAATCTTAACAGTAGTAGTAATTTTTTGTGCAATCATAGTGACATTTCATTCTGAATCCTGTAAACAACACTGAGAAAGTAGGTCGTCATCATTCCCTGCGTATACTCACCTCTTGTAGTAGCTGTCATCTAGTGAGAAAATATAATAGATAAGGAATGTGGAGTTTGTCATTCCTCAGTCCCCCCCCCCCATACTTTTCAGCTTTTATCGCGCATGTTCTTAGAAGGTCTCACTGCAAAACAACTGAAAGAAGTTTTCACATCTCAGTTGTTTTATTATAAGTGTGACTAGCCTTTTATCTTTAGAAGAATGTGGATCGCATTTGAAAAAGCAATAATTATAAATTAGGATTTAAATGACCGTTCAGTAATCTCATTTTCCCTCCCCAGAGTCCTCCTAGAGATGGAGAAAGATATCAAATCGCGTCTTCGAAGACTACGAATTGAGGATCACTTCACTTACAAGGAATTTGATGACGTACTCCACAGTTATAACTTTCTCATATTGGTAGCACATAATAAGTATGATGAGGTTAGTTATATCCTTTTAGATATAATGTCCATAAATGGTGTGCTGTTATTGTAGATATAATTGTTCAGCCACTGAGTTAAAAAGGAGGGTAAGTAATAACTAATGTCATTTTTATGGCAGTGTTTCTCTTTTTTTGCCTTAATGATGTCTAAAGAAAAATAGCAATTTGTTTTTTCTTTCTGAACGTGTTTTGAGTCCTGGTATTGCATTTTAGAGGCATTATTAGTCATTCTAGGATATCTTTTCTAAACCCAAGTCATACCACCCTTTATTAGCTTAGTGGATATTTTCCTGGCTTTCACCCTGGAGTCCCAGCTTTAATTCCCCTGGGTGGACTCTAGAGTTTCTCTTCTCTAAAGCCTTTACATTCAGCCAATGCACCATTAAGTGTCTTACGTTAGTAGTAGAACAGTATCTTCTTTGTTCTGAGAATGGTGAAATATCTCACCCAGTATCTTGCATGTAATAAAAAAATATCAAATATATATAAGGGAAAATTTCAGGCATATACCATTTTTAAATTCCTTCAAATTGAGAGAGTCTGCAATATATATTTTAGTCTCCCTCTGATATAAATTTTTTTTTCTGATGCTCTTGGTATTCATAACTTTGCAGCTGGTACTATTGGTCATAATACATTAGTGTATCTCCCTAGCAAATCTAAACTTACTCGGTAGAATTTCCCACTATGAACTTCACTTGAATAGTACTAATAATACTTTCTGGTACACACATCGTTATAATAAAAATAACTATGATGAAAGCATATTTTTTACCCTGCTTTCCCAAAGATTCCTTTCCTGGAGCAGAATATTTGTTACTCAGAGGCAGCCAGGTTGTGAGTGAATGGAGGTGTCGGCTGTCATATACCAAGAGGTCATGACTATTTTGCACAGTACTCTAAAGCATTTATTAGAAATTTATGCAAATCTTCTTACAAGCAATAGCTTAAGAAAGAGCTAGATACATTTTATGAATTCACACTTTTATGAGTGATGATGTTACAAAGCAGGGTGACCCAGCATGGTTGGTTGTGGACTGTTGGTCTTCTGTCATCAGGTGTATATGCTATGGTTACATAGAATGGTGGTAAAGTTACCATGTACTGTACTCTGCTTTTCCTATCATTATATTTTTTCGCAAATATTAAATTTTAATCTAAAAGTATTGGACTTTGTTTCATTATAGATTTTAATTTTTTTTTCTCCCTTATCAGTTGGAGATTGAAATCGAGTTTCCTGATATTTGGTCCGAAGTCAAAGTTTCAGGGACAGTGGTCAAGGGCAAAGACTCTCAGCTTGACCTTGTTTTTGTTACTCCCTCTGTTAAGCATTTACTTGAAGGTCGACTCATATTTGGTGAGCATATTAGTTGGATTATTTTGAGTTCTGTTGGAATAGAAACTCAAGTCAGTTATCCTTGTGTGTGTGTATATATATATATATATATATATATATATATATATATATATATATATATATATATATATATATATATATATATATATATATATATATATATTATATATATATATATATATATATATATATATATATATATATATATATATATATATATATATATATATATATATATATATATATATATATATATATATATATATATATATATATATATATATATATATATATATATATATATATATATATATATATATATATATATATATATATATATATATAGGTAGGAAAAGGCCCATTAAAGAAAGCAACGTGAGATATATTTAAAGTACTGTACTAATTTCGTGACCAAATCTGGTCACCTTCTCAAAGTACTTTGAGAGGGAGACCAGACTAAGTCCGAAATTAATAAATACATTAAATATTTTTTTTACGCTTTTTTAAAGTGCCTTTTCCTACCATTTTAGACCGTGTTACACACACACACACACACTCAAGGGCCGGTATTAGAGAACATCAACCTTACAGCCACAGAGGTATGCAAAGCGCTGATGGATTTAGATGTTCATAAAGCTACAGGTCCTGATGACATATCCCCTCATGTGCTTAAAAAATGCGCAAACACAATATCAGTGGCACTAAGTATCATATTTAAGGAGTCATTGGAGTCGGGGGAGATTCCAAGATGCTGGAAACAAGCAAATGTGATTCCTATCTTCAAAAAGGGAAGGAGGGATACGGCTCTGAACTATAGACCAGTTTCCTTGACCAGCATAGTTTGCAAACTTATGGAGAAACTACTAAGGAAACATATCTCTCTTCACTTGGAATCCTTCAACTTTTTGTCAGTGAGGCAACATGGCTTCAGAGAAGGAAGATCAACAGTAACAAACTTATTAGAATTTTATGATGAGGTAAGCCAAATCTTACAGGAAAGAGAGGGCTGGGCAGATTGCATATTCCTAGACTTCCAGAAAGCGTTTGACACTGTTCCACATGGGAGACTTATTAGGAAGCTGCAATCAATGGCTAGAATAGGTGGAAATGTCTTGGAATGGATAAAAACTTACTTAGAAGGAAGGGAACAGAGGGTTAGAGTAAGACACTCAGTGTCTGAATGGAGAAGAGTTAGTAGTGGAGTTCCACAGGGTTCAGTTTTAGGGCCACTTTTGTTCCTTGTATATGTAAATGACCTACCAGAGTCTGTAAATTCATTCATGAATATGTTTGCAGATGATGCAAAGATTGTGAAGAAAGTAAAAAACGAGAACAATGGTAGAGAACTTCAGGAGGATCTAAATAATCTGCATGAGTGGTCAGAAAAGTGGCTAATGAAATTCAATACCTCAAAATGCAAGGTAATGAGAATGGGTACAAGTGCAAGAAGGCCCAAGCTTGACTACTCGGTGGCTGGAGTACAACTTCAGGAGACAGAAAATGAGAGAGATCTAGGAGTAAACATATTGGCAGATTTGTCTCCAGAAATACATATAAATGGCGTAGTAAGGGCAGCATATGCATTCTTATCAAATGTAAGGGTAGCCTTCAGGCACATGGACAAGGAAATGTTCAGAAATATTTATGTAACCTATGTGAGGCCAAAACTCGAATATGCAGCCCCCTTTTGGAATCCGCACTTGAAAAAGCACATAGCTAAGCTTGAAAAAGTTCAAAGACATGCCACGAAACTGGTGCCAGAAATACGCAATCTCGGTTATGATGAGAGGCTGAGGGAATTAGACTTGCCATCACTCGAAGCTAGAAGAGTAAGGGGGGATATGGTGACAGTCTTTAAATTCCTTCATGGTTATGATAGAGTGGATAGGGATCGATATTTCGATATGGCTGGCTCTAGAACTAGAGGTCATAGTTTGAAGCTTCGGAAGAAAACTTGTTTGCAGGATGTAAGGAAATACTTTTTCAGTGTAAGAGTAGTTGATAATTGGAATTCGCTAAGCGAGGAGGTAGTTAATGCTCCCTCAATCCATAGTTTTAAGGACAGGTATGATAAGTATCACTAAGTCTAAAAATGGAACCGATCAGGAGACGGGAAGATACGAGCTTTGGGCTCTTTCCCGTAAACACAATTAGGTAATCACAATTAGGTAATCACACATATAGAATCTAGAATTTCTAATCAAGAAGATAAAAACAAACAGCTAAATGACAACCTAAAGGAATTAGATGTTAGTTCACTGCTATCTTCTGAGAGAGACGAGATTGCTGCTTGGAATGTTCAGATTAAGGAAAACATTGAACAGTTCAGAAAAGAGTTCCAGGAGCTGAATATGGAAAATGATGCCATGAAAACGTCCTTTGCTGATGCACTAAAGGGGAATGTGGCAGTAAAAGAGGCTGTAAAGGTGGTGGCACTGGAAAACATACAAACAGTTGACTATAAAGAGACAGTAATCGAAAAAATGAAAGACGTTGTGATGGAAAGGGCAAACCCACTCATCAGACAGGCACTTGATAAGGAGAAGACAGTGGTAATCTCAGGCATAAGTGAATCCCAGGAGCCAACATGGCAGGGGAGACTTGAAGAAAATAAAGCTAGGGTTGTAGACCTGATAAGAAAGCTTGGAGTAGTATGTGGTCCTGAGGATATTGTAAACATACACCAACTAGGTAAATATTCGAGGGAAGGAAAGCCGAGACCAACAAAAGTAACCTTTGAGAGAGGGGAGACATGTAGGGAAATATTGTTGAGAAAAAAAAGTCTAAAAGACCTTCAAGAATGCAAAGAAGTGTTCATTAGACGATACAGAACACAGGAAGAGATGGGAAAGATCAAAAACTTGTTGCAAGAGGCAAGAAGGTTAAATGATGAAAGAAATGAAGAAGAGAAGAAAAATTTTCGTTACGGAATACTTCCAGACAAAGGGGAGATAAAGAAGATAATGACAGAAGATCAGGGGATGGGGCCTCATTAAGATTGTTATACACAAATGCTGATGGATTAGCTGGTAAGGCAGTAGAATTAAAAGATAGGATTCACAACAGTAAGGCAGATATAGTAGCAATTACAGAGACTAAGTTGAGTGAGGACATAAACAGTGTCACAGTTTTTCCTAAGGGCTTCAGAATACTAAGGGTCGAAAGATCTGAGAGGACTGGTGGAGGGATAGCACTGCTCATAAGTGAGAGGATTCAAGTTGAAGAGATAAACTTGGCTATAGAAAGTGAGTTCAGGGAATTTCTTGTTGCTCGCATAAATACTGGGTCAGAGAGCATTATAATAACTGTTGTATACAACCCACCAAGGAACCAAAATAGGCTTGAAATTTATGAGGAAAGTCATATAGGTACGATTGAAGTCATAAACTCAGTTGTTAACATGGCGCGGGAGAAAAAATGTAGGATTTTGATTATGGGAGACTTTAATCATAAAGAGATAGATTGGATAAATCTTGACCCACACAGTGGTGAGGACTCCTTTGGGGCAAGATTCCTAGATTGCGTACAAGGGAATTTCCTACACCAACATGTAATGGAACCAACAAGAGCCAGGGGTGGGGATGAGCCATCACTACTTGATCTGGTGTTCACAGATAATGTGTTGGATATTGAAAATATTGAGTATGAACCACCAATTGGAAAGAGTGACCACTGTGTGTTGTTGATGGAGTATATCATTGAAGACATTCTTCCTGAGAGTAGAGGCACTGAGGACATGAGGAGGAACTATCAGAAAGGAGATTACATCAAAATGAATGAGCTTTTTGCAGTTATTGACTGGAGAACCTTATTTTACAACAAATCTGTACAAGAAATGTATGACATCTTTTGTGAGAAATATGGGAAGATTGTAGATTGCTGCATACCCGTCACCAAAGTAGGTGTAATTCATGCCAGAGAGAAATGGTTCGATAATGGGTGTAAAAGAGCTAAGGAGTGGAGAGACAAATGCTGGAAAAGGTATAGGAGGAGAAAAAACATAAATGCCTGGCAAACCTACAAAAGAGCAAGAAATGACTACCTAAGTAAAAGGAGAGAGGCAGAGAAAGATTATGAGAGGGACATCACCAGGAAGGCGAAAGAAAATCCCAAGCTTTTCCACAGCTTTATCAGAGGAAAACTGAAGGTAAAAGAACAGGTTTTAAGGCTAAAGAGAGCGGATGGAAGCATCACTGAGACGGACGAAGAGATCTGCAAAGAATTGAACAAGGAGTTTCAGTCAGTATTTACAGTAGAAAATACCCCACCCCCTCAGATTGCAGTGATAGAAGCTCAAGGGCCGGTATTAGAGAACATCAACCTTACAGCCACAGAGGTATGCAAAGCGCTGATGGATTTAGATGTTCATAAAGCTACAGGTCCTGATGACATATCCCCTCATGTGCTTAAAAAATGCGCAAACACAATATCAGTGGCACTAAGTATCATATTTAAGGAGTCATTGGAGTCGGGGGAGATTCCAAGATGCTGGAAACAAGCAAATGTGATACCTATCTTCAAAAAGGGAAGGAGGGATACGGCTCTGAACTATAGACCAGTTTCCTTGACCAGCATAGTTTGCAAAGTTATGGAGAAACTACTAAGGAAACATATCTCTCTTCACTTGGAATCCTTCAACTTTTTGTCAGTGAGGCAACATGGCTTCAGAGAAGGAAGATCAACAGTAACAAACTTATTAGAATTTTATGATGAGGTAAGCCAAATCTTACAGGAAAGAGAGGGCTGGGCAGATTGCATATTCCTAGACTTCCAGAAAGCGTTTGACACTGTTCCACATGGGAGACTTATTAGGAAGCTGCAATCAATGGCTAGAATAGGTGGAAATGTCTTGGAATGGATAAAAACTTACTTAGAAGGAAGGGAACAGAGGGTTAGAGTAAGACACTCAGTGTCTGAATGGAGAAGAGTTAGTAGTGGAGTTCCACAGGGTTCAGTTTTAGGGCCACTTTTGTTCCTTGTATATGTAAATGACCTACCAGAGTGTGTAAATTCATTCATGAATATGTTTGCAGATGATGCAAAGATTGTGAAGAAAGTAAAAAACGAGAACAATGGTAGAGAACTTCAGGAGGATCTAAATAATCTGCATGAGTGGTCAGAAAAGTGGCTAATGAAATTCAATACCTCAAAATGTAAGGTAATGAGAATGGGTACAAGTGCAAGAAGGCCCAAGCTTGACTACTCGGTGGCTGGAGTACAACTTCAGGAGACAGAAAATGAGAGAGATCTAGGAGTAAACATATTGGCAGATTTGTCTCCAGAAATACATATAAATGGCGTAGTAAGGGCAGCATATGCATTCTTATCAAATGTAAGGGTAGCCTTCAGGCACATGGACAAGGAAATGTTCAGAAATATTTATGTAACCTATGTGAGGCCAAAACTCGAATATGCAGCCCCCTTTTGGAATCCGCACTTGAAAAAGCACATAGCTAAGCTTGAAAAAGTTCAAAGACATGCCACAAAACTGGTGCCAGAAATACGCAATCTCGGTTATGATGAGAGGCTGAGGGAATTAGACTTGCCATCACTCGAAGCTAGAAGAGTAAGGGGGGATATGGTGACAGTCTTTAAATTCCTTCATGGTTATGATAGAGTGGATAGGGATCGATATTTCGATATGGCTGGCTCTAGAACTAGAGGTCACAGTTTGAAGCTTCGGAAGAAAACTTGTTTGCAGGATGTAAGGAAATACTTTTTCAGTGTAAGAGTAGTTGATAATTGGAATTCGCTAAGCGAGGAGGTAGTTAATGCTACCTCAATCCATAGTTTTAAGGACAGGTATGATAAGTATCACTAAGTCTAAAAATGGAACCGATCAGGAGACGGGAAGATACGAGCTTTGGGCTCTTTCCCGTAAACACAATTAGGTAATCACAATTAGGTAATCACACACACACACACACACACACACACTAGTTAGGTAGTTTGATACACGAAAAAATTGAATAATAAAAGAAAAAAAAATTACCCACCTGTCAACAGTACTGAGTTAAGTTGCCAAGTAGTACAGCAGTCTTATTTTCTTCATTTTTTTTTGCTTTTCTTTTAGCTTTCTCTTTTACTATTTTGTTATTTTGTATATATATTGAGTTAAATGTAAAGTCTAATCCCGTGATAACATATCTTGGTTAGCAAGTCAGTTTATCAGTTAGGAAGAATATATAACAGAAACAGGTGGGTGCCACCTCAAACACAAATTCGAATTTTCCTTCAGGTTTGACTTTTGTTTTTCTTTTTCTTTTTATACTTAAATTACCATGGTCAAGTTTTTAAGTTAAGATGTGTGTTACCGGAAAGGAGACAAACTGAGTCACTAAATAGCACTTATATGGAGATATAAAAATTCTGTGTGAAGCTAAATTAGAAGTTTTTCTCTTTTCTTTTTTTTTCTCTTTCTCGTCTTCTTTCTATATTCTGTGAGAGGGAGAACATAAAAATGAAGCCATCTCTGTCCCAAACCTCTCCCACCCATGGGTCGGGAGAAGGGGTAGTCATCAGGGGACTTAAACAGAGAATCAAGAAGTTGGAGGAAATGGTTATAAGCCTTGATGATAAAATTCGGAATATGGATGGAGAAATGAAAGAGAATGAAACACTCAGAGAACAAATAAGATCTTTGGAGGAAGCAAATAAAGCACAGGGGCAGGAGAAAAAGGAACTAGAAAAAAGAATAAAGAAGCTGGAAGGGGAAAAGAGTCAACTAGAATCTAGAATTTCTAAACAAGAAGATAAAAACAAACAGCTGAATGACAACCTAAAGGAATTAGATGTTAGTTCACTGCTCTCTTCTGAGAGAGACGAGATTGCTGCTTGGAATGTCCAGATTAAGGAAAACATTGAACAGTTCAGAAAAGAGTTCCAGGAGCTGAATATGGAAAATGATGCCATGAAAACGTCCTTTGCTGATGCACTAAAGGGGAATGTGGCAGTAAAAGAGGCTGTAAAGGCGGTGGCACTGGAAAACATACAAACAGTTGACTATAAAGAGACAGTAATCGAAAAAATGAAAGACGTTGTGATGGAAAGGGCAAACCCACTCATCAGACAGGCACTTGATAAGGAGAAGACAGTGGTAATCTCAGGCATAAGTGAATCCCAGGAGCCAACATGGCAGGGGAGACTTGAAGAAAATAAAGCTAAGGTTGTAGACCTGATAAGAAAGCTTGGAGTAGTATGTGGTCCTGAGGATATTGTAAACATACACCAACTAGGTAAATATTCGAGGGAAGGAAAGCCGAGACCAACAAAAGTAACCTTTGAGAGAGGGGAAACATGTAGGGAAATATTGTTGAGAAAAAAAGTCTAAAAGACCTTCAAGAATGCAAAGAAGTGTTCATTAGACGATACAGAACACAGGAAGAGATGGGAAAGATCAAAAACTTGTTGCAAGAGGCAAGAAGGTTAAATGATGAGAGAAATGAAGAAGAGAAGAAAAATTTTCGTTACAGAATACTTCCAGACAAAGGGGAGATAAAGAAGATAATGACAGAAGATCAGGGGATGGGGCCTCATTAAGATTGTTATACACAAATGCTGATGGATTAGCTGGTAAGGCAGTAGAATTAAAAGATAGGATTCACAACAGTAAGGCAGATATAGTAGCAATTACAGAGACTAAGTTGAGTGAGGACATAAACAGTGTCACAGTTTTTCCTAAGGGCTTCAGAATACTAAGGGTTGAAAGATCTGAGAGGACTGGTGGAGGGATAGCACTGCTCATAAGTGAGAGGATTCAAGTTGAAGAAATAAACTTGGCTATAGAAAGTGAGTTCAGGGAATTTCTTGTTGCTCGCATAAATACTGGGTCAGAGAGCATTATAATAACTGTTGTATACAACCCACCAAGGAACCAAAATAGGCTTGAAATTTATGAGGAAAGTCATATAGGTACTATTGAAGTCATAAACTCAGTTGTTAACATGGCACGGGAAAAAAAATGTAGGATTTTGATTATGGGAGACTTTAATCATAAAGAGATAGATTGGATAAATCTTGACCCACACAGTGGTGAGGACTCATTTGGGGCAAGATTCCTAGATTGCGTACAAGGGAATTTCCTACACCAACATGTAATGGAACCAACAAGAGCCAGGGGTGGGGATGAGCCATCACTACTTGATCTAGTGTTCACAGATAATGTGTTGGATATTGAAAATATTGAGTATGAACCACCAATTGGAAAGAGTGACCACTGTGTGTTGTTGATGGAGTATATCATTGAAGACATTCTTCCTGAGAGTAGAGGCACTGAGGACATGAGGAGGAACTATCCGAAAGGAGATTACATCAAAATGAATGAGCTTTTTGCAGTTATTGACTGGAGAACCTTATTTTACAACAAATCTGTACAAGAAATGTATGACATCTTTTGTGAGAAATATGGGAAGATAGTAGATTGCTGCATACCTGTCACCAAAGTAGGTGTAATTCATGCCAGAGAGAAATGGTTTGATAATGGGTGTAAAAGAGCTAAGGAGTGGAGAGACAAATGCTGGAAAAGGTATAGGAGGAGAAAAAACATAAATGCCTGGCAAACCTACAAAAGAGCAAGAAATGACTACCTAAGTAAAAGGAGAGAGGCAGAGAGAGATTATGAGAGGGACATCACCAGGAAGGCTAAAGAAAATCCCAAGCTTTTCCACAGCTTTATCAGAGGAAAACTGAAGGTAAAAGAACAGGTTTTAAGGCTAAAGAGAGCGGATGGAAGCATCACTGAGACGGACGAAGAGATCTGCAAAGAATTGAACAAGGAGTTTCAGTCAGTATTTACAGTAGAAAATACCCCACCCCCTCAGATTGCAGTGATAGAAGCTCAAGGGCCGGTATTAGAGAACATCAACCTTACAGCCACAGAGGTATGCAAAGCGCTGATGGATTTAGATGTTCATAAAGCTACAGGTCCTGATGACATATCCCCTCATGTGCTTAAAAAATGCGCAAACACAATATCAGTGGCACTAAGTATCATCTTTAAGGAGTCACTGGAGTCGGGGGAGATTCCAAGATGCTGGAAACAAGCAAATGTGATACCTATCTTCAAAAAGGGAAGGAGGGATACGGCTCTGAACTATAGACCAGTTTCCTTGACCAGCATAGTTTGCAAACTTATGGAGAAACTACTAAGGAAACATATCTCTCTTCACTTGGAATCCTTCAACTTTTTGTCAGTGAGGCAACATGGCTTCAGAGAAGGAAGATCAACAGTAACAAACTTATTAGAATTTTATGATGAGGTAAGCCAAATCTTACAGGAAAGAGAGGGCTGGGCAGATTGCATATTCCTAGACTTCCAGAAAGCGTTTGACACTGTTCCACATGGGAGACTTATTAGGAAGCTGCAATCAATGGCTAGAATAGGTGGAAATGTCTTGGAATGGATAAAAACTTACTTAGAAGGAAGGGAACAGAGGGTTAGAGTAAGACACTCAGTGTCTGAATGGAGAAGAGTTAGTAGTGGAGTTCCACAGGGTTCAGTTTTAGGGCCACTTTTGTTCCTTGTATATGTAAATGACCTACCAGAGTCTGTAAATTCATTCATGAATATGTTTGCAGATGATGCAAAGATTGTGAAGAAAGTAAAAAACGAGAACAATGGTAGAGAACTTCAGGAGGATCTAAATAATCTGCATGAGTGGTCAGAAAAGTGGCTAATGAAATTCAATACCTCAAAATGTAAGGTAATGAGAATGGGTACAAGTGCAAGAAGGCCCAAGCTTGACTACTCGGTGGCTGGAGTACAACTTCAAGAGACAGAAAATGAGAGAGATCTAGGAGTAAACATACTGGCAGATTTGTCTCCAGAAATACATATAAATGGCGTAGTAAGGGCAGCATATGCATTCTTATCAAATGTAAGGGTAGCCTTCAGGCACATGGACAAGGAAATGTTCAGAAATATTTATGTAACCTATGTGAGGCCAAAACTCGAATATGCAGCCCCCTTTTGGAATCCGCACTTGAAAAAGCACATAGCTAAGCTTGAAAAAGTTCAAAGACATGCCACGAAACTGGTGCCAGAAATATGCAATCTCGGTTATGATGAGAGGCTGAGGGAATTAGACTTGCCATCACTCGAAGCTAGAAGAGTAAGGGGGGATATGGTGACAGTCTTTAAATTCCTTCATGGTTATGATAGAGTGGATAGGGATCGATATTTCGATATGGCTGGCTCTAGAACTAGAGGTCATAGTTTGAAGCTTCGTAAGAAAACTTGTTTGCAGGATGTAAGGAAATACTTTTTCAGTGTAAGAGTAGTTGATAATTGGAATTCGTTAAGCGAGGAGGTAGTTAATGCTATCTCAATTCATAGTTTTAAGGACAGGTACGATAAGTATCACTAAGTCTAAAAATGGAACCGATCAGGAGACGGGAAGATACGAGCTTTGGGCTCTTTCCCGTAAACACAATTAGGTAATCACACACACACACACACACACACACACACACACACACACACACACACACACACACACCCACCAACATGGCAGGGGAGACTTGAAGAAAATAAAGCTAGGGTTGTAGACCTGATAAGAAAGCTTGGAGTAGTATGTGGTCCTGAGGATATTGTAAACATACACCAACTAGGTAAATATTCGAGGGAAGGAAAGCCGAGACCAACAAAAGTAACCTTTGAGAGAGGGGAGACATGTAGGGAAATATTGTTGAGAAAAAAAAGTCTAAAAGACCTTCAAGAATGCAAAGAAGTGTTCATTAGACGATACAGAACACAGGAAGAGATGGGAAAGATCAAAATCTTGTTGCAAGAGGCAAGAAGGTTAAATGATGAAAGAAATGAAGAAGAGAAGAAAAATTTTCGTTACGGAATACTTCCAGACAAAGGGGAGATAAAGAAGATAATGACAGAAGATCAGGGGATGGGGCCTCATTAAGATTGTTATACACAAATGCTGATGGATTAGCTGGTAAGGCAGTAGAATTAAAAGATAGGATTCACAACAGTAAGGCAGATATAGTAGCAATTACAGAGACTAAGTTGAGTGAGGACATAAACAGTGTCACAGTTTTTCCTAAGGGCTTCAGAATACTAAGGGTCGAAAGATCTGAGAGGACTGGTGGAGGGATAGCACTGCTCATAAGTGAGAGGATTCAAGTTGAAGAGATAAACTTGGCTATAGAAAGTGAGTTCAGGGAATTTCTTGTTGCTCGCATAAATACTGGGTCAGAGAGCATTATAATAACTGTTGTATACAACCCACCAAGGAACCAAAATAGGCTTGAAATTTATGAGGAAAGTCATATAGGTACGATTGAAGTCATAAACTCAGTTGTTAACATGGCGCGGGAGAAAAAATGTAGGATTTTGATTATGGGAGACTTTAATCATAAAGAGATAGATTGGATAAATCTTGACCCACACAGTGGTGAGGACTCCTTTGGGGCAAGATTCCTAGATTGCGTACAAGGGAATTTCCTACACCAACATGTAATGGAACCAACAAGAGCCAGGGGTGGGGATGAGCCATCACTACTTGATCTGGTGTTCACAGATAATGTGTTGGATATTGAAAATATTGAGTATGAACCACCAATTGGAAAGAGTGACCACTGTGTGTTGTTGATGGAGTATATCATTGAAGACATTCTTCCTGAGAGTAGAGGCACTGAGGACATGAGGAGGAACTATCAGAAAGGAGATTACATCAAAATGAATGAGCTTTTTGCAGTTATTGACTGGAGAACCTTATTTTACAACAAATCTGTACAAGAAATGTATGACATCTTTTGTGAGAAATATGGGAAGAT
Organism: Halocaridina rubra; assembly: GCA_037179515.1. Lineage (NCBI taxonomy): Eukaryota > Metazoa > Arthropoda > Malacostraca > Decapoda > Atyidae > Halocaridina > Halocaridina rubra. The sequence continues at coordinate 791 of JAXCGZ010013865.1, read as the reverse complement.
TGTAGATTGCTGCATACCTGTCACCAAAGTAGGTGTAATTCATGCCAGAGAGAAATGGTTCGATAATGGGTGTAAAAGAGCTAAGGAGTGGAGAGACAAATGCTGGAAAAGGTATAGGAGGAGAAAAAACATAAATGCCTGGCAAACCTACAAAAGAGCAAGAAATGACTACCTAAGTAAAAGGAGAGAGGCAGAGAAAGATTATGAGAGGGACATCACCAGGAAGGCGAAAGAAAATCCCAAGCTTTTCCACAGCATTATCAGAGGAAAACTGAAGGTAAAAGAACAGGTTTTAAGGCTAAAGAGAGCGGATGGAAGCATCACTGAGACGGACGAAGAGATCTGCAAAGAATTGAACAAGGAGTTTCAGTCAGTATTTACCGTAGAAAATACCCCACCCCCTCAGATTGCAGTGATAGAAGCTCAAGGGCCGGTATTAGAGAACATCAACCTTACAGCCACAGAGGTATGCAAAGCGCTGATGGATTTAGATGCTCATAAAGCTACAGGTCCTGATGACATATCCCCTCATGTGCTTAAAAAATGCGCAAACACAATATCAGTGGCACTAAGTATCATATTTAAGGAGTCATTGGAGTCGGGGGAGATTCCAAGATGCTGGAAACAAGCAAATGTGATACCTATCTTCAAAAAGGGAAGGAGGGACACGGCTCTGAACTATAGACCAGTTTCCTTGACCAGCATAGTTTGCAAAGTTATGGAGAAACTACTAAGGAAACATATCTCTCTTCACTTGGAATCCTTCAACTTTTTGTCAGTGAGGCAACATG
>JAXCGZ010013864.1:25000-49303 GCA_037179515.1 Halocaridina rubra | reverse complement strand
GTAGGACCTAGAGATATGTCAGGATTAGGCCCTGAGCTGACGACAGATCTTTTTATTTTTTTATTTTTTTATTTTTTTTGTGTGAAGGAAGATAGGTTATAAGAATTAAGAAAGACAGAAGGGGGAAGAGAGTTCCAAAATCTGGAGGAGGATGGGAAGAAGCAGTCGTACACCGACCAATCCTCCTTCTTCTTCGTCTACATCTTTTCCCACTTTTATGTGGGGTCGATGTTTCTGGCCAGTGTTCTCCATATGTTTCTGTCCCATACCTCATCACCCAACAAACCTTTAGACCTCAGGTCGTCATTGATGCAATCCATCCACCTATGCTTTGGTCTCCCTCTCCTTCTCCTACCCTGTATATCCATTTCCATCACCCTCCTCCCAACATACTGTTCATCCCTCCTAACGACATGACCATACCATCTTTGTCTACTTTCTTGTATCTTATCTGATATTTCTCTAACTTTTGAGGTACCTCTAATTACCTCGTTTCTGATCTTATCGCTTTTTGTCACCCCACACATCCATCTCAACATCCTCATCTCTGCCACATCCAGTTTTTTTCTCTTGTGTCTTCTTTATTGCCCATGTCTCTGCTCCATACATCATCGCAGGTCTCACAACTGTCTTATGCACTTTACCCCTTAACTTAATCCCTATTCTCCTGTCGCACAGCACCTCAGACACTTTCCTCCAGTTCTTCCATCCCGCTTGTATTCTGTGGGTTATTTCTGACTCTAGGTCACCATCCTCTGTTACTGTTGATCCCTAATACTTGAACTTTTCAACCCTTTTCAACACCTCCCCCTTCAAATTGACCTCCCCATCCTCATCATCTTTCAACCTCAAGTACTCTGTCTTCTTCCTGCTGATTTTCAGTCCTCTATCCTCCATCACTCTTCTCCACTCCTCAGACTTCTCCTCCACTACCTCTCGTCTGTTGCTACACAGTACAATGTCATCTGCAAAGAGCATACACCATGGTGACTGATCTCTAATACCCTGGGTTACTACATCCAAGACCAGATCAAATAGATATGGACTCAAAGCAGACCCTTGATGCAGACCAACATTTACTGAGAGACTTTTCGTCAAGCCCACACTGCTCTTAACATTTGCCTCTGCCTTCTCATACATATCTTGGATGATTCTTACATATTTCTCGGTGACTCCCTTTTCTCTTATACACCTCCACACCTTTTGACGTCGACCAACCAATTCGCAAGCTACAAATCTCCACACAGTACCTTTGAGACAAGGCGTCTTGGCGATTGGTACATGCCCACGGCAGAGATGCCACTCGCCAACTCATCAGAGCATCGATAGAAGTCTTAGCGATAGAAAGGAGATAGGGATGATGCCTTATGGCGAAGAGAAAGAGAATCCAGATTAGAAGTAAGTGAAGGGTCATTAATGAGTCTGACTGCCTTAGATGCAACCCTATCAAGGAGATGAGTATATGAAGAAGCACCCCAGATGTGCGAGCAGTAGTCTAAGCAGGTACGGTAAGACCTTTATAGATTTTAAGTAACTGTACAGAGGAAAAGTCATGACAAAAACGAAATAGATCATAAGAACATAACTTTCAAAGGAGTAAAGGACTGAGATGTGACATTATTTCCGCATTTCTTGCTAAGATCTTTGTCCAAGGACATCATTCAGAGGACTGGGATTTTATTTCAGCAATTCCATAGGTATTTTCCAGAGGACAGCAGTGGCACTGACTGGATATGAATTCAGCAGTTTTGTAATAGCCAATGTCATAGGAAAGCAGTGTCAGACCCAGGATTTCACTGCAATAGTTCTAAAGTATACTTTTGCATGAAGATATCAGTGGTGGGCCAGGACGGTATTTAAGGTTTGATAGATCTCTGCGCAAATATGTAACTAATATGGGTAGAACTGTTCTTCAGCTATTTGGAAGTAGGTCCTTGATGTATGAGAACATCAGTGACAATAAATACCAAGGGAGTGAGATGCTAGCAAGTGTTTATGCCAACACACCTTTACCGTTTTGCTTTCATGGAACTACATCAAGAATTTAGCTTCGGTAACTAAGAACTAATACAAAATATATTTTAATATAAGTAATATTTTATCTGTAGTGAAGAGTCTCCAGTCAGTGTATCTATTGCTTGTTATTGTAGGGTAATACTAACAGTTTTGTGCAACTATGTTGATTGAAATCGTTCTACTGGTTCATATTAAGGATCTTTGCCAATATCTTCCCAGATTCTAGAATGTTTTATTTTATATATTTTCATATGCCATACACCTAATGGCCTAAGTTTTTATACAGCCTTGTCTGCTACTATTATTATTACTACTTAACATAAGTTGCATATATTCTATTCTTGCAAGTATCTCTTCTCCTTGTTCAAAACTTTTCTACACATTTATGCTCTCTCTCTCTCTCTCTCTCTCTCTCTCTCTCTCTCTCTCATCTCTCTCTCACTCTCTCTCTCTCTCTCTCTCTCTCTCTCTCTCTCTCTCTCTCTCTCTCTCTCTCTCTCTCTCTCTCGGCACGCACACATCCGTACGTAATCAGGGTCTCTCTCTCTCTCTCTCTCTCTCTCTCTCTCTCTCTCTCTCTCTCTCTCTCTCTCTCTCTCTCTCTCTCTCTCTCTCTCTCTCTCTCTCTCTCTCTCTCTCTCTCTCTCTCTCTCTCTCGCACGCACACATACGTACGTAATCAGGGTCTCTCTCTCTCTCTCTCTCTCTCTCTCTCTCTCTCTCTCTCTCTCTCTCTCTCTCTCTCTCTCTTCTCTCTCTCTCTCTCCTCTCTCTCTCTCTCGCACACACACATACGTACGTAATCAGGGTATCCGTCTCCTAGGGCTTTATACAGACCCCTCCAACTCTTTGTGTAATAATAATAATAATAATAATACTTTATTTCCATTTCAATACAATGGGTATTCGTCAGCCAGGGTAAGCCCCAACCCCCCACTGTGGTGTCCACCCACAGCAGTTCCTGCCAGTAAACAGCTTAAACTCTCGGTCTTGGACGGGAACCGATCTTTCGACCTCATGAATGCGAAGCCAGCGCGTTACCACTGTACTAGCCAGCATCTTCGAGTTTCAAAGAGGACAGCTTGGGTGCCTATAGATTCTCCGCTGACTGTCACTACCCCTCAAGGACTTAAAAAGAAGAAAACAAATTCTATATATTAATTCAAAGTGATGTATGGCTTTGACTAACGCATTAATGTATGTGTCATAGAGGGGAAGCGAGTATTCATATTATAAAGTCGTTTATTCTATAGGATTAATTTTATCACTATCTTTATCTAAATTATCTTCATAAGAATGACAAAGGAATATTGACATAAGAATGTATATGAATAGCTTCACATACATATTATTCATATTTTATTTATATATTTTTTGTAGTTTTTGTAGTCAGTGTCATTTAGTAACAGATTGTTTAAGTTGGCCTCCAAATTTCTTAAACTTTGAATGGATCATCCCAGTTATATCCGTGTCTGTATTTTGTGCTTTTGAAGAATATTACTTGAACTTTTTTTTTTTTTTTATGAGCACGGATCATAACTTGTAATGCATTGAGATCACTTACAACGGCTTCCCTCAGTAGCGTTTGTTACAAAATAATAGTATATCTATCTATCTATCTATCTATCTATCTATCTATCTATCTATCTATCTATCTATCTATCTATCTATATATTATATATATATATATATATATATATATATATATATATATATATATATTATATATATATATATATATATATATATATATATATATATATATATATATATATATATATATAAGCACATTACATATGTGAAAACATGAATCATTTTTTACCCCGACCGGGACTCGAACCTAGGACTTATGATTACTAAGTCAAGGCGCTACCACTACACCACAGAAGGTTAAAAGGAACCCAACCTTATAGCTTATATCTGCTATACTTAGGAATGAACGCATTCTAACTGAATGCCACTATGTTCATATTACAGATTCCCCAACCTCACTCGTGGCTTCATTTTAGCATTTAATTCAATTCCCAATCTCATTCATGGCCCGAATGAGATTGGGAATTGAATTAAATGCTAAAATGAAGCCACGAGTGAGGTTGGGGAATCTGTAATATGAACATAGTGGCATTCAGTTAGAATGCGTTCATTCCTAAGTATAGCAGATATAAGCTATAAGGTTGGGTTCCTTTTAACCTTCTGTGGTGTAGTGGTAGCGCCTTGACTTAGTAATCATAGGTCCTAGGTTCGAGTCCCGGTCGGGGTAAAAAATGATTCATATATATATATATATATATATATATATATATATATATATATATATATATATATATATATATATGTGTGATTACCTAATTGTGATTACCTAATTGTGTTTACGGGAAAGAGCCCAAAGCTCGTATCTTCCCGTCTCCTGATCGGTTCCATTTTTAGACTTAGTGATACTTATCATACCTGTCCTTAAAACTATGGATTGAGATAGCATTAACTACCTCCTCGCTTAGCGAATTCCAATTATCAACTACTCTTACACTGAAAAAGTATTTCCTTACATCCTGCAAACAAGTTTTCTTACGAAGCTTCAAACTATGACCTCTAGTTCTAGAGCCAGCCATATCGAAATATCGATCCCTATCCACTCTATCATAACCATGAAGGAATTTAAAGACTGTCACCATATCCCCCCTTACTCTTCTAGCTTCGAGTGATGGCAAGTCTAATTCCCTCAGCCTCTCATCATAACCGAGATTGCGTATTTCTGGCACCAGTTTCGTGGCATGTCTTTGAACTTTTTCAAGCTTAGCTATGTGCTTTTTCAAGTGCGGATTCCAAAAGGGGGCTGCATATTCGAGTTTTGGCCTCACATAGGTTACATAAATATTTCTGAACATTTCCTTGTCCATGTGCCTGAAGGCTACCCTTACATTTGATAAGAATGCATATGCTGCCCTTACTACGCCATTTATATGTATTTCTGGAGACAAATCTGCCAGTATGTTTACTCCTAGATCTCTCTCATTTTCTGTCTCTTGAAGTTGTACTCCAGCCACCGAGTAGTCAAGCTTGGGCCTTCTTGCACTTGTACCCATTCTCATTACCTTACATTTTGAGGTATTGAATTTCATTAGCCACTTTTCTGACCACTCATGCAGATTATTTAGATCCTCCTGAAGTTCTCTACCATTGTTCTCGTTTTTTTACTTTCTTCACAATCTTTGCATCATCTGCAAACATATTCATGAATGAATTTACAGACTCTGGTAGGTCATTTACATATACAAGGAACAAAAGTGGCCCTAAAACTGAACCCTGTGGAACTCCACTACTAACTCTTCTCCATTCAGACACTGAGTGTCTTACTCTAACCCTCTGTTCCCTTCCTTCTAAGTAAGTTTTTATCCATTCCAAGACATTTCCACCTATTCTAGCCATTGATTGCAGCTTCCTAATAAGTCTCCCACGTGGAACAGTGTCAAACGCTTTCTGGAAGTCTAGGAATATGCAATCTGCCCAGCCCTCTCTTTCCTGTAAGATTTGGCTTACCTCATCATAAAATTCTAATAAGTTTGTTACTGTTGATCTTCCTTCTCTGAAGCCATGTTGCCTCACTGACAAAAAGTTGAAGGATTCCAAGTGAAGAGAGATATGTTTCCTTAGTAGTTTCTCCATAACTTTGCAAACTATGCTGGTCAAGGAAACTGGTCTATAGTTCAGAGCCGTATCCCTCCTTCCCTTTTTGAAGATAGGTATCACATTTGCTTGTTTCCAGCATCTTGGAATCTCCCCCGACTCCAGTGACTCCTTAAATATGATACTTAGTGCCACTGATATTGTGTTTGCGCACTTTTTAAGCACATGAGGGGATATGTCATCAGGACCTGTAGCTTTATGAACATCTAAATCCATCAGAGCTTTGCATACCTCTGTGGCTGTAAGGTTGATGTTCTCTAATACCGGCCCTTGAGCTTCTATCACTGCAATCTGAGGGGGTGGGGTATTTTCTACTGTAAATACTGACTGAAACTCCTTGTTCAATTCTTTGCAGATCTCTTCGTCCGTCTCAGTGATGCTTCCATCCGCTCTCTTTAGCCTTAAAACCTGTTCTTTTACCTTCAGTTTTCCTCTGATAAAGCTGTGGAAAAGCTTGGGATTTTCTTTAGCCTTCCTGGTGATGTCCCTCTCATAATCTCTCTCTGCCTCTCTCCTTTTACTTAGGTAGTCATTTCTTGCTCTTTTGTAGGTTCAGGCATTTATGTTTTTTCTCCTATACCTTTTCCAGCATTTGTCTCTCCACTCCTTAGCTCTTTTACACCCATTATCGAACCATTTCTCTCTGGCATGAATTACACCTACTTTGGTGACAGGTATGCAGCAATCTACTATCTTCCCATATTTCTCACAAAAGATGTCATACATTTCTTGTACAGATTTGTTGTAAAATAAGGTTCTCCAGTCAATAACTGCAAAAAGCTCATTCATTTTGATGTAATCTCCTTTCGGATAGTTCCTCCTCATGTCCTCAGTGCCTCTACTCTCAGGAAGAATGTCTTCAATGATATACTCCATCAACAACACACAGTGGTCACTCTTTCCAATTGGTGGTTCATACTCAATATTTTCAATATCCAACACATTATCTGTGAACACCAGATCAAGTAGTGATGGCTCATCCCCACCCCTGGCTCTTGTTGGTTCCATTACATGTTGGTGTAGGAAATTCCCTTGTACGCAATCTAGGAATCTCGCCCCAAATGAGTCCTCACCACTGTGTGGGTCAAGATTTATCCAATCTATCTCTTTATGATTAAAGTCTCCCATAATCAAAATCCTACATTTTTTCTCCCGCGCCATGTTAACAACTGAGTTTATGACTTCAATCGTACCTATATGACTTTCCTCATAAATTTCAAGCCTATTTTGGTTCCTTGGTGGGTTGTATACAACAGTTATTATAATGCTCTCTGACCCAGTATTTATGCGAGCAACAAGAAATTCCCTGAACTCACATTCTATAGCCAAGTTTATTTCTTCAACTTGAATCCTCTCACTTATGAGCAGTGCTATCCCTCCACCAGTCCTCTCAGATCTTTCGACCCTTAGTATTCTGAAGCCCTTAGGAAAAACTGTGACACTGTTTATGTCCTCACTCAACTTAGTCTCTGTAATTGCTACTATATCTGCCTTACTGTTGTGAATCCTATCTTTTAATTCTACTGCCTTACCAGCTAATCCATCAGCATTTGTGTATAACAATCTTAATGAGGCCCCATCCCCTGATCTTCTGTCATTATCTTCTTTATCTCCCCTTTGTCTGGAAGTATTCTGTAACAAAAATTTTTCTTCTCTTCTTCATTTCTTTCCTCATTTAACCTTCTTGCCTCTTGCAACAAGTTTTTGATCTTTCCCATCTCTTCCTGTGTTCTGTATCGTCTAATGAACACTTCTTTGCATTCTTGAAGGTCTTTTAGACTTTTTTTTCTCAACAATATTTCCCTACATGTCTCCCCTCTCTCAAAGGTTACTTTTGTTGGTCTCGGCTTTCCTTCCCTCGAATATATACCTAGTTGGTGTATGTTTACAATATCCTCAGGACCACATACTACTCCAAGCTTTCTTATCAGGTCTACAACGTTAGCTTTATTTTCTTCAAGTCTCCCCTGCCATGTTGGCTCCTGGGATTCACTTATGCCTGAGATTACCACTGTCTTCTCCTTATCAAGTGCCTGTCTGATGAGTGGGTTTGCCCTTTCCATCACAACGTCTTTCATTTTTTCGATTACTGTCTCTTTATAGTCAACTGTTTGTATGTTTTCCAGTGCCACCACCTTTACAGCCTCTTTTACTGCCACATTCCCCTTTAGTGCATCAGCAAAGGACGTTTTCATGGCATCATTTTCCATATTCAGCTCCTGGAACTCTTTTCTGAACTGTTCAATGTTTTCCTTAATTTGAACATTCCAAGCAGCAATCTCGTCTCTCTCAGAAGAGAGCAGTGAACTAACATCTAATTCCTTTAGGTTGTCATTTAGCTGTTTGTTTTTATCTTCTTGTTTAGAAATTCTAGATTCTAGTTGACTCTTTTCCCCTTCCAGCTTCTTTATTCTTTTTTCTAGTTCCTTTCTCTCCTGCCCTTGTGCTTTATTTGCTTCCTCCAAAGATCTTATTTGTTCTCTGAGTGTTTCATTCTCTTTCATTTCTCCATCCATATTCCGAATTTTATCATCAAGGCTTGTAACCATTTCCTCTAACTTCTTGATTCTCTGTTTAAGTCCTCTGATGACTACCCCTTCTCCCGACCCATGGGTGGGAGAGGTTTGGGACAGAGATGGCTTCATTTTTATGTTCTCCCTCTCACAGAATATAGAAAGAAGACGAGAAAGAGGAAAAAAAAAGAAAAGAGTGTGTGTGTGTGTGTGTGTGTGTGTGTGTGTGTGTGTGTGTGTGTGTGTGTATGTATGTTTGTGTGTGTGTGTGTGTGTGTGTGTATGTGTTAAAGTCATATGCAGTAAACTGAAGATTATAAGAGCACTAATGAGCATACGTTCTAAATAAACATCCTCCTAGGAACTTCAGAGGAGTATCCGTGGAGGGTGAATATTTACTACACAATTTTCATACTTCTCTCAATCTGTTTCTGAGATTTCAAGATTCTTTTAACCTGTGGGCTGCACTATATTTATGTATTTGTGTCTATATATATATATATATATATATATATATATATATATATATATATATATATATATATATATATATATATATATATATATATATATATATATATATATATATACACGCACACACACTTCCTTTATGGTGTTATAGAAAGACGTAATAACTTTCTTCAATGATTTTTTTCTCTTTATCTGTTTTGCCACGCAGGAAGGATTAATGAGCTGTCGTTAATTTGTCTCCTCTTTATATTCCTCATTAATCTCTAGAATCAGTATCACTTTAATGCATAGCTTGACTGGAGTGCATCCTGTTATTATTATTATTATTATTATTATTAGTAGTAGTAGTAGTAGTAGTAGTATTATCATTGATATTATTATTATTGCTATTTTTATTATTATTATTATTATTATTATTACTATTATTATTATTATTATTATTATTATTATTATTATTTTTATTATTATCATTATTATTATTATTATTATTATTATTATTATTCGAACCCAAGGGGACTGGGAATTCCCCTCTAGTATTTTTCTCTCCTGAAGATTTGAGGCAGATGAAAGGGTTCTGGAAGGAAAACTCCAATCACAACCCTAGTAACTGGGTCTCTGGATATTTATAGTTTTGGAACCAGCGAGAGAGTAAAAGAAAGGACGTTGGTGGGATATTTGTGTGAAGGAAGATGAAGGCGCTACCATTAAGTGCAACAAAGTTGGAAGAGGAAGGCTCTCTGGCGAATGTTCTTTGACTTGCCATTTGAATATGGATAAACTAATAGATTGTCATTATTATTAGTGTTATTGTTATTATTATTATTATTATTATTATTATTATTATTATTATTATTATTATTATTAGACCTTCAATAGTAAAAAAAAAATAGACATTGTATGTACAAAGCCAAAATTTTATATAGACAGTGAATATACTCCTTAATGTATCTAAATTTATTCGATTAAGACATTAAAATTCTAACATAAACAAAATTATTTATTTTTTTGTTATTTGTTAACTAACGATGATTTATTATCTTCTGAAAAGTTGTAATATGTGTCGTAAATTAATATGAGAATATGATATGATATGCGTCGATTGTTTGATAAAGTTTAATGCCTTCAGATTTCTCTAGACCCTCTTCTTTTTTCTTATCGTCGTCGTTTTCATCCTCCTAATCCCCTTTTCTTCTTCTTCTTCTTCTTCTTCTTCTTCTTCTTCTTCTTCTTCTTCTTCTTCTTCTTCTTCTTCTTCTTCTTCTGCTACCGTCGAAAGAAATTGATACTTCAGGGAGATAAGTGAAATTTTGGAGAAGAAATTTAAATATGTTATTATTATTATTATTATTATTTCTAATTTTATTTTACCTCGTTCAGCAGGCTATGTATATACGCAAGTAGAACACTCCAGAGGGGGAAAATTACGCTCTTGGCACTGATTTAGAATTTGAAGATGTTTGTGTCTTTTGAATCCATCTCATGCAGGTATTCCTAAGATAATTTTGCTTAACCTAATACAGACAGTTGCAATAATGCACTAATACTCGAAAGTAATAAAAACCATCGTAAAAGTGATTGGGTAACATGATATAAATTTTTTTCAACCAGTCATTGTCTATTATTCTGACTTGTTCAAGGTCGCTCGATCGACGCTGGCGGACGTATAAGTTTCCGGCACCCGCTACCCCTCGGGCCCAACCGGCTTTCAGTTTTTTCTTTTGTTTTTTTTGTTTTCCTTCAGAACTTAAGTACATGCAATTATACTCTTGCTTATTCTCGTGCCTGAGCTCATTGTGCAATTGTTTCCTCAAATAATATGTAATTTCTATTCGTGAACTCCTTATTGTCAATGAACTCGTAGAGACTGAGGGAAATGTCTTGCACCAAAGCGTAATGGAGCCATTGAAGGCTTTGTCGGAAGCGTTGAACCGTCACCGCTAGCTCAAGTACTTACTGATAACTTTTTGGGTTTATAGGTGAGCCACCTATGGAAAAAGTGACCCCTGTGTTGTTTTCAAGGATTATATTAATGACTATGTCCTGCCTAAGAGTTGGGGGACCGGGAAGAAAATGATGAAAACCTATCCAAGAGATAACAAAATGATGGAGATGTACTTTTTTTTTTTTTTTTTTAAGGAATAGGAGAAAAAGTTATCTTTTGCATACCATCTGCCTAAGAAGCAGTTTACTTTGCCAAAGAGAAATGGCTCAGTGATGAATGTATGACGTCAAAAGAATGGAGAGACAATTGCTAGAACAGGCATCTGTCTGTGTACATGGCCCCATTCTCCCTTGTAAGGGGGTGGTCATGACAGGGAGCACGCATTCGCCACGATCCACACATATTTCAACTACTCTTAGCTCCTTGAAGATAAAGAGTTGCCACATTTCCCCTCCCCCTAACTTCCTGCTTGGGTTACCCATAAGGAAAGTGGACAAGGATATTTTGCAGTGAGACCCGACAGCTGTACTGGTTTACCCCCACCGCTTCATCACTTTGCAACTTCCCTCACACCTGTCCTTCACAGTTCACTGATCTAACAGATGCGAGAAAACCCTTTGGTCTGCGTCACCTATACTCAATCTTCCTCCACTCCATCCCATCTCTTGCACGTTCCCTTTCCTGTTCCACTGACATTCGACATGCATCCACATGCCCTTTTCACGCCATCCATCCATCTCATTCTAGGTTATCCTCTTGGTCTTAGGTTATCCTCTTGGTCTTACTCCAACCACAGTTGCACTCCAAACTCTCTTTGCTATTCGTTCATCACTCATCCTTTCCATAGTTTCAATCCAACTCAATACTCTCTGATCTAACCTATCCGATAGCTTTCTTTCAACACCCGTTCTCTACCTGACCTCTGCATTTTTTACTCTTATCTGTTCTAGATATATCAGTTAATCAATTATACTTTTCAAACACCTCATCTCCAGTACATTCAACTTGTACTTTTCATCCTCTCTTACATTCCAAGTCTCTGTTCCATGCAAAGCTTTTGCACAATTACACCTTCACATATCCTTCTTTTTGTATTCATTCCAATATACCTACTTCTCATCACACTTTTCAACCCACCTAGACATTTATTCGCTTCCTTCTCTCTTTGACTTACCTCTTCATCCACTCATCCATTCTTTACCTTGTGCAACTCCAGTTACTTAAAACTGTTAACTCTTTCAAGCAACTCCTCGTTTACTCCTACATCCAATCTGCCAACATTAACACTCCTCTTGCTGCTTTTGACTTTTCTTTTACCAATATTCACCCGCAACTTGCTACCTTCACACGCCCAAACAGACTCAGTCACTAAATGATTCATTTCATTCTCAGTATCGCCACCAGTGCTGTGTCATCTGCGAATAGCAATTGATTCCAATTCCACAAAGTTCCATACTCACGCACTAGTTCCAAACCTCTGTCTAAACCTCTTTCATTTACTTCCCTTACTACTCCACCCATATGCACACAACCACGGCGATGTTATACAATCTTTACGTAACCCTACATTTGCCTCAAACAAATCACTTAAGCCTTCCTAACTCTCACACATGATCTACTATTCATCTAAAAACTATTAACCGTATTCAACAATCCTCCACTTATTAAATACAGTTGCAACATACTCCACAACGCTTCTCTATCAACCCTGTCATAAGCTCTAAGTCCAAAAAAGCCTAAGAAGTGTCTCTACCTTTTTCTAAGAGCTTCTCACACGTCTGTCTTACCACAAAAACCTAATCCACATATCCTGAACCCACACTTATCTTCACCAGTCAGTCTCTCAATACCTTTCCCAACTCTCTCGATTAACACTTCCATATATGTTACCAGCTACACTCAGCAAACTGATTCCTATAAAACTGCAACACTCATATTTATCTCCTGTCCCTTTATAAAATGGAACTACACATGCACTCCTCCAATTATTTGGGACCCTCCCTCTCCTGAAGCATACATTCAACAACCTAACCATTCATTCTACTAATGCCTCTTTTTCCTTTATAAAGTGCATTTACATATGAACTCCTCCAATCAATTTGGACCCTCCCATTTTTTAAATATATATTCAATATCCTAACCATTCATTCCACTTATGCCTCCCCACCTTTTGAATAGCATTCTACATGACACCCATCTATCCCTTGTGCTTTTTTTACCTGCTTCCATTGCTCTCCATGCCAATTGTACCTCCTCTTTTGTTATTCCTCTATCGTTTTCATCAGCTAACAATGGCATTCTCCATTCCTTTCCCACAGCCACAATCTCTGCCTCTCCATCATCTTCCTCTTTTAGCAGTTCTTTGAAATACTCACCCCATCTCTTTCTCACCTTTATTTCGTCCACTAGCATTTGCCCATTTGCTCCTCTCACCCTCTCCTCCCTACCAGATTCACCTATCTGCATTTTTTTCACTTCTTTCCAAGACATCTTTTTATTCCTTTCAAAAATCTCTGACAAGCATCTACTCCACCTTACATCCTCTTCTCTCCTTGCATCCCTTGCCATGTGTTTTGCTAACCATCTCTTTGCACCATACCTTTCATTTCTGTTTTATGATTGTGACACCAGGATGGCCCCCCCCCAAAAAAAAAATAATAATCAACCCTCATCGTACCTGGGCACGAAGAAAACATAAAGAGAAACAGAGATTGGGAGTTTTGTGACATCATTTGAGAAGGGATAATAAGACATGTGTAACAAATATCCAAGAATATATGGTGTTGATGTAGGCATAGAAAAAGAACCATAACTGAAGGAATACTTAACATCGAACTGTCCTGGACAGTCTTATTTAAGTCTACAAGACCCTTCTCCTGTAGTATCGCGACAGGTGGTTGGCGGCATGGGCCAACCTACTCATATGCCTTAAAGTAAAAGGAAATGTAGTAAATAGTGGAAAGAGGAGGTGAGTGCAGTAGTGTCTGGAGAAAAGCAGGCATTTTAGGTATGGTTGCAGATAGGTAATGTAGAGGAAATATGCCTGGTAAAATTACAAAGATCATATTAGCATAGACATGGAAAATCCCAAATTTTTTCACAGCTTTGTTAGAAGGACACTAAAGGTCAAAGAAAAAGTTTTAAAGTTGGAGAGGGCCGATGGAAGTATTACTGAGATGGTTGATGAGATCTGCTTAAAATTGAATAAGGTGTTTAATTCGGCATTTTACAGTAGAGAATACTCCACCCCCTCATTTTGCAGGGTGAGATATCATTGGCCAGTATTACAGAACATCGTATTTTCAGCTACTAAGGCATGCAAGGCGTTGATGGAAGTAGTTGTTCATAGAGGTATGGAGTCTGACGATATATTCCTTTAGGCTATATATTTAAGAAATATGGTGCACCATTATCAGTAACACTTTGCATCGTATTTTAGAAGTTTCTGTAATTTGTGGAAATCCAAGATGCTGGAAACAAACATGTTGTACCTATTTTCATAGGAGAGGTACAACTCTTAAGCTATAGGCCTGCTTCATTAACTAGCATAGTTTACTAAGTTATTGAGAAACTACTGAGAAAATATATTTCTCTTCGCTTGAAGTGCTGCAACTCTTTGCCAGTGAGACAGCATGATTCAGAAATGACAGGTCTACTACAGCAAACTTACTGAAGTTCTATGGTGATATAAGCCCAATCTCACAAGAAAGTGCGAGCTAGGGAGATTGCATATTCTTAGATTAGCATAGGGCAGTTCCTGAAGTTACAAGTAATGTCAAGAATAGGTGGACATGTCTTAAAGTGGATAACAAAAAATATTTAGAAGGACGTGAGCAGAGGGTCAGAATAAGATATGCAGTGCTAGACAGGAGAAAGGGTAGTAGATGGGGTTCCACAGGGATCAAATTTAGAGCCATTTCTTTTTCTTGTTTATGTATATGACTTGCCAGTCTGTAAATGCAAAATATGTTTGTAGATGATACGGAAATTGTGAAGAGAGTCAAAGACGAAATTGATGGTAGAAAACTTCAGGGAGACCTGAATAGTGTGCATGGGTGGTTAGACAAGTACCAAATGAAATTCAGATTTAGAATATAAAGTAATGAGAATGGGCAAGAGTACAAGAAGACATACCTTTGGGTGTTCAGTAGCTGGAGCAGATCTCCAAATTCTGAAAACAAAAGCGATCTAAGGGTAAATGTATTGATAGATTTGTCTCCAGAAATGCATATAAATGTATGGTGAAGGCACCATAAACTTTCTTAGCAAACATAAGGGTGGCCTTCAGGTGTTTGGGCAAGGAAATGTTCAGAAATATTAACGTGGCTTATGTGAGGCCAAAGGTTGATAATGCAGCGCTCTCTTGGAATCCGCAAAAATTACATAAATAAGTTGGAGAAAGCTCAGAGACATTCTATGAAGCTGGTATCAGAGATAAGTATTAATTTATGAGGAAAGGCTGAAGGAGAAAGACTTACTATTGCATTATGCTTTAATGTTAATTAGCGAAATGACTGCTTCACTACCTTGAACTTTCTGAGTTGCTAAGTGATTGGTTTACTCAACTGGGCTACTGAGGTGGAAAGAGTCATCGGGGCTTCTAACAATTAATTTAGCCATCTGGGTTTCTGAGATGGAATATTGGCAACTAGGCCTCAAAGAGAGAGTATGCCATCGAGCTGGCAGTATAATCTATTTTATTCAATATAGATGTTGCATAAAAGGTGAGGATGTACATACGAAAATACACACCAGAGAGAGTCTGTTTTTTCATAAAGTTAGTTACATAATAAGTTTACTTACTTAACCCAAAGGTCAAATGATATGCTTTTTGGAATTAAGAGAGTTTAACAGATGAACGTTCTATTTAAAAAAAAATCTGTATATATCACATTGTCTGTAGCCTTCCAAATGCACATAGAGTAACTTGAATCTTTAATAAAGAAGGGAGAAATGCGACACACACACACACACACACACACACACACACACACACACACACACATCTAGAATTTCTAAACAAGAAGATAAAAACAAACAGCTAAATGACAACCTAAAGGAATTAGATGTTAGTTCACTGCTATCTTCTGAGAGAGACGAGATTGCTGCTTGGAATGTTCAGATTAAGGAAAACATTGAACAGTTCAGAAAAGAGTTCCAGGAGCTGAATATGGAAAATGATGCCATGAAAACGTCCTTTGCTGATGCACTAAAGGGGAATGTGGCAGTAAAAGAGGCTGTAAAGGTGGTGGCACTGGAAAACATACAAACAGTTGACTATAAAGAGACAGTAATCGAAAAAATGAAAGACGTTGTGATGGAAAGGGCAAACCCACTCATCAGACGGGCACTTGATAAGGAGAAGACAGTGGTAATCTCAGGCATAAGTGAATCCCAGGAGCCAACATGGCAGGGGAGACTTGAAGAAAATAAAGCTAACGTTGTAGACCTGATAAGAAAGCTTGGAGTAGTATGTGGTCCTGAGGATATTGTAAACATACACCAACTAGGTAAATATTCGAGGGAAGGAAAGCCGAGACCAACAAAAGTAACCTTTGAGAGAGGGGAGACATGTAGGGAAATATTGTTGAGAAAAAAAAGTCTAAAAGACCTTCAAGAATGCAAAGAAGTGTTCATTAGACGATACAGAACACAGGAAGAGATGGGAAAGATCAAAAACTTGTTGCAAGAGGCAAGAAGGTTAAATGATGAAAGAAATGAAGAAGAGAAGAAAAATTTTCGTTACGGAATACTTCCAGACAAAGGGGAGATAAAGAAGATAATGACAGAAGATCAGGGGATGGGGCCTCATTAAGATTGTTATACACAAATGCTGATGGATTAGCTGGTAAGGCAGTAGAATTAAAAGATAGGATTCACAACAGTAAGGCAGATATAGTAGCAATTACAGAGACTAAGTTGAGTGAGGACATAAACAGTGTCACAGTTTTTCCTAAGGGCTTCAGAATACTAAGGGTCGAAAGATCTGAGAGGACTGGTGGAGGGATAGCACTGCTCATAAGTGAGAGGATTCAAGTTGAAGAAATAAACTTGGCTATAGAAAGTGAGTTCAGGGAATTTCTTGTTGCTCGCATAAATACTGGGTCAGAGAGCATTATAATAACTGTTGTAT
The DNA here is from genome assembly GCA_037179515.1 of Halocaridina rubra. NCBI lineage: Eukaryota > Metazoa > Arthropoda > Malacostraca > Decapoda > Atyidae > Halocaridina > Halocaridina rubra. The sequence goes on along the minus strand of JAXCGZ010013864.1, from coordinate 32,544 downwards.
ACAACCCACCAAGGAACCAAAATAGGCTTGAAATTTATGAGGAAAGTCATATAGGTACGATTGAAGTCATAAATTCAGTTGTTAACATGGCGCGGGAGAAAAAATGTAGGATTTTGATTATGGGAGACTTTAATCATAAAGAGATAGATTGGATAAATCTTGACCCACACAGTGGTGAGGACTCCTTTGGGGCAAGATTCCTAGATTGCGTACAAGGGAATTTCCTACACCAACATGTAATGGAACCAACAAGAGCCAGGGGTGGGGATGAGCCATCACTACTTGATCTGGTGTTCACAGATAATGTGTTGGATATTGAAAATATTGAGTATGAACCACCAATTGGAAAGAGTGACCACTGTGTGTTGTTGATGGAGTATATCATTGAAGACATTCTTCCTGAGAGTAGAGGCACTGAGGACATGAGGAGGAACTATCCGAAAGGAGATTACATCAAAATGAATGAGCTTTTTGCAGTTATTGACTGGAGAACCTTATTTTACAACAAATCTGTACAAGAAATGTATGACATCTTTTGTGAGAAATATGGGAAGATAGTAGATTGCTGCATACCTGTCACCAAAGTAGGTGTAATTCATGCCAGAGAGAAATGGTTCGATAATGGGTGTAAAAGAGCTAAGGAGTGGAGAGACAAATGCTGGAAAAGGTATAGGAGGAGAAAAAACATAAATGCCTGGCAAACCTACAAAAGAGCAAGAAATGACTACCTAAGTAAAAGGAGAGAGGCAGAGAAAGATTATGAGAGGGACATCACCAGGAAGGCTAAAGAAAATCCCAAGCTTTTCCACAGCTTTATCAGAGGAAAACTGAAGGTAAAAGAACAGGTTTTAAGGCTAAAGAGAGCGGATGGAAGCATCACTGAGACGGACGAAGAGATCTGCAAAGAATTGAACAAGGAGTTTCAGTCAGTATTTACAGTAGAAAATACCCCACCCCCTCAGATTGCAGTGATAGAAGCTCAAGGGCCGGTATTAGAGAACATCAACCTTACAGCCACAGAGGTATGCAAAGCGCTGATGGATTTAGATGTTCATAAAGCTACAGGTCCTGATGACATATCCCCTCATGTGCTTAAAAAATGCGCAAACACAATATCAGTGGCACTAAGTATCATATTTAAGGAGTCATTGGAGTCGGGGGAGATTCCAAGATGCTGGAAACAAGCAAATGTGATACCTATCTTCAAAAAGGGAAGGAGGGATACGGCTCTGAACTATAGACCAGTTTCCTTGACCAGCATAGTTTGCAAAGTTATGGAGAAACTACTAAGGAAACATATCTCTCTTCACTTGGAATCCTTCAACTTTTTGTCAGTGAGGCAACATGGCTTCAGAGAAGGAAGATCAACAGTAACAAACTTATTAGAATTTTATGATGAGGTAAGCCAAATCTTACAGGAAAGAGAGGGCTGGGCAGATTGCATATTCCTAGACTTCCAGAAAGCGTTTGACACTGTTCCACATGGGAGACTTATTAGGAAGCTGCAATCAATGGCTAGAATAGGTGGAAATGTCTTGGAATGGATAAAAACTTACTTAGAAGGAAGGGAACAGAGGGTTAGAGTAAGACACTCAGTGTCTGAATGGAGAAGAGTTAGTAGTGGAGTTCCACAGGGTTCAGTTTTAGGGCCACTTTTGTTCCTTGTATATGTAAATGACCTACCAGAGTCTGTAAATTCATTCATGAATATGTTTGCAGATGATGCAAAGATTGTGAAGAAAGTAAAAAACGAGAACAATGGTAGAGAACTTCAGGAGGATCTAAATAATCTGCATGAGTGGTCAGAAAAGTGGCTAATGAAATTCAATACCTCAAAATGTAAGGTAATGAGAATGGGTACAAGTGCAAGAAGGCCCAAGCTTGACTACTCGGTGGCTGGAGTACAACTTCAAGAGACAGAAAATGAGAGAGATCTAGGAGTAAACATACTGGCAGATTTGTCTCCAGAAATACATATAAATGGCGTAGTAAGGGCAGCATATGCATTCTTATCAAATGTAAGGGTAGCCTTCAGGCACATGAACAAGGAAATGTTCAGAAATATTTATGTAACCTATGTGAGGCCAAAACTCGAATATGCAGCCCCCTTTTGGAATCCGCACTTGAAAAAGCACATAGCTAAGCTTGAAAAAGTTCAAAGACATGCCACGAAACTGGTGCCAGAAATACGCAATCTCGGTTATGATGAGAGGCTGAGGGAATTAGACTTGCCATCACTCGAAGCTAGAAGAGTAAGGGGGGATATGGTGACAGTCTTTAAATTCCTTCATGGTTATGATAGAGTGGATAGGGATCGATATTTCGATATGGCTGGCTCTAGAACTAGAGGTCATAGTTTGAAGCTTCGGAAGAAAACTTGTTTGCAGGATGTAAGGAAATACTTTTTCAGTGTAAGAGTAGTTGATAATTGGAATTCGCTAAGCGAGGAGGTAGTTAATGCTACCTCAATCCATAGTTTTAAGTACAGGTATGATAAGTATCACTAAGTCTAAAAATGGAACCGATCAGGAGACGGGAAGATACGAGCTTTGGGCTCTTTCCCGTAAACACAATTAGGTAATCACAATTAGGTAATCACACACACACACACACACACACACACGCGCACACACACACACACACACACATATATATATATATATATATATATATATATATATATATATATATATATATATATATATATATATATATATATATATATATATATATATATATCCTTACTCCTCCAGGTCCAATATATGTCAACCCCCTTTCGAATGAGGACTGACTATAACATAAAACGGTGTGTATATATATATATATATATATATATATATATATATATATATATATATATATATATATATATATATATATATATATATATATATATATATATATATATATATATATATATATATGCAAATATATATGTAAGTATATATGTTTATGTGTGTACTTTTTTGTTGAAGCGTTTAAGTAGTGTTTTCTTTTTAATCTTTTCTTATATTTTGACTTAGTTATTTGATTACCCTTTTATATATTATTTATTAATTTAGAGATTTGTTTACTCATTTATGATTAATTGATTCATTCATCGGGTTACGTAGTTACTCATCATTTCTCCTACGTAGTTGTTTATTTATTTATAAATATTATATATATATATATATATATATATATATATATATATATATATATATATATATATATATATATATATATATATATATATATATATATATATATATATATATATATATATATATATATATATATATATATATATATATATATATATGTTGCATAAAAGGTGAGGATGTACATACGAAAATACACACCAGAGAGAGTCTGTTTTTTCATAAAGTTAGTTACATAATAAGTTTACTTACTTAACCCAAAGGTCAAATGATATGCTTTTTGGAATTAAGAGAGTTTAACAGATGAACGTTCTATTTAAAAAAAATATCTGTATATATCACATTATCTGTAGCCTTCCAAATGCACATAGAGTAACTTGAATCTTTAATAAAGAAGGGAGAAATGCGACACACACACACACACACATACACACACACACACACACACACACACACACACACACACACACACACACACACACACACACCACACACACACACACACACACACACACACACACACACACACACACACACAGGAAATGTTCAGAAATATTTATGTAACCTATGTGAGGCCAAAACTCGAATATACAGCCCCCTTTTGGAATCCGCACTTGAAAAAGCACATAGCTAAGCTTGAAAAAGTTCAAAGACATGCCACGAAACTGGTGCCAGAAATACGCAATCTCGGTTATGATGAGAGGCTGAGGGAATTAGACTTGCCATCACTCGAAGCTAGAAGAGTAAGGGGGGATATGGTGACAGTCTTTAAATTCCTTCATGGTTATGATAGAGTGGATAGGGATCGATATTTCGATATGGCTGGCTCTAGAACTAGAGGTCATAGTTTGAAGCTTCGTAAGAAAACTTGTTTGCAGGATGTAAGGAAATACTTTTTCAGTGTAAGAGTAGTTGATAATTGGAATTGGCTAAGCGAGGAGGTAGTTAATGCTATCTCAATCCATAGTTTTAAGGACAGGTACGATAAGTATCACTAAGTCTAAAATGGAAGCGATCAGGAGACGGGAAGATACGAGCTTTGGGCTCTTTCCCGTAAACACAATTAGGTAATCACAATTAGGTAATCACACACACACACACACACACACACACACACATATATATATATATATATATATATATATATATATATATATATATATATATATATATATATATATATATATATATATATATATATATATATATATATATATATATATATATATATATATATATATATATATATATATATATATATATATATATATATATATATATATATATATATATATATATATATATATATATATATATATATATATATATATATATATATATATATATATATATATATATATCCTTACTCCTCCAGGTCCAATATATGTCAACCCCCTTTCGAATGAGGACTGACTATAACATAAAACGGTGTGTGTATATATATATATATATATATATATATATATATATATATATATATATATATATATATATATATATATATATGCAAATATATATGTAAGTATATATGTTTATGTGTGTACTTTTTGTTGAAGCGTTTAAGTAGTGTTTTCTTTTTAATCTTTCCTTATATTTTGACTTAGTTATTTGATTACCCTTTTATATATTATTTATTAATTTAGAGATTTGTTTACTCATTTATGATTAATTGATTCATTCATCGGGTTACGTAGTTACTCATCATTTCTCCTACGTAGTTGTTTATTTATTTATAATCTGCGTTTTTATGTGTGTACAAAATTATATTCGTATAGATCTGCACTTGTGCGTTCACTAAGTAAATGTATATGTTTACTTCATGTACATAACTTTTCATTGACAGATATTTTGTGTGTTTTTGTTTTTTGTTTGCATAGCTGACGTCATCGATTTTTTTTTCTATTTAATTTGGTATGTTGCAGAAGCCCTGGAGGGTGCTTGGGGGAGTGACTTTATGTAGATGCTTTTGCACACGCCTACGTACATATATGTACGCACAATCCAACTGACGGCTAGTAACAAGGAACAGGCAAGCGTGGGGCAGAAGTACCTGTCCGTCTGTCTTCCAAGCTGCTTTGAACGGGTGTGTGTGTGTTTTATTTATTTAATTTAACACTGTCTCTTTTCTTTGTGTGTATTATGTAGTTGTGTGGTTGTCTGCCTATTTTTCTATATCTGTTTTTCTCATCTGACTCGTTTGTAATTTATGTTCCTCATATTTTTGCGCATTTAGGATAGCAATTCTCCCTATCAATCTATCTATCTATCTATCTATCTATCTATCTATCTATATATATATATATATATATATATATATATATATATATATATATATATATATATATATATATATATATATATATATATATATATAAAACCAAATAAACACATTACATATGTGAAAACATGAGTCATTTTTACCCCGACCGGGACTTGAACCTAGGACTTATAATTACTAAGCCAAGGTGCTACCAACTACACCACAGAAGGTTAAAAGGAAACAGACCTTATAGCTTATATCTGCTATAGTAGGAATGAACCCATTCTATCTGAATGCCACTAGGTTCATATTACAGTTTCCACAGCCTTACTCGTGGTTTCGTTTTCGCATTTAATTCAACTCCCAATCTCACTCGGGACCAACAATAACCAAATAAGCTTAATATATATGTGAAAACATGAATCATTCTTACCCCGACCTGGACTTGAACCTAAGACTTATAATTACTAAGCCAAGGCTCTACCAACTACACCACAGAAGGTTAAAAAGAAGTAGACCTTATAGCACCTGGGCTTTGTAATTATAAGTCCTAGTTTCAAGTTTCGATCGGAGTAAAAATGATTTATGTTTTCACATATGTAATGTGCTTATTTGGTTATTGTTGGTCCCGAATGAGATTGGGAATTGAATTAAATGCGAAAACGATATCACGAGTGAGGTTGGGAAAACTGTAATATGAACAGGTTCAGGTTTGGGTGATGGATTGGCTGCAACTAAACGCTGAGTTTATTGGTGACGTGTTTACGTATACGCGCCATGACAGTGAGACCCAGGCAAACCAACCGTATTCTATCTATCGCTTCCTTGCTACAATACCTACTCAGCTCATCTCTTTCTCACCTTTATTTCGTCTGCTAGCAAGTGCCCATCTGCTCTTTTCACCTTCTCCTTATAAGACTCACCATTTCGCACTCTTTTCGCTTCCTTCCAAAACATCTTTTTATTTGTTTCAAAATTCTCAGACAAGCACTTATCCCACTTTACATCTGCTTCTCTCTTTGCCTCCTTCACCAGGCGCTTTGCTATCCTCCTCTTTGCACTATACCTTTCATATGCCTCAAAACCTATTTGCAACCAGACCTCAAATGCCTGCTACTCTTCAGCCACCACTGCACACACCTCCTCATTCCATCATTCTCTACATTTCCTTTTGCTTCCACCTGTTACTCTCCCTCCACACACTGCATCTGAACATTTCATAACTTTTCCTTGAAACAACTCCATTCATCTTCAACTCCATCCTTCAATTTCTCTTTCACTACATTCCACACAATCCTCAGACTAGCCTTATACTAACACTCTCTCTCTCTCTCTCTTATTCTGTTCACTTACTTTTAGCACCTTTCTTCCTCTCTCGCTTCTTCTCTTTCTCCATGCATGTAGTTATATATATATATATATATATATATATATATATATATATATATATATATATATATATATATATATATATATATGGTAGGAAAAGCCCATTAAATAAAACAACGAATATATATATATATATATATATATATATATATATATATATATATATATATATATATATATATATATATATATATATATATATAAAGTGCTTATTAATTTCGTGACCTTCACTGGTCACCTTCTCAATGTACACTGAGAAGGTGCCAGTAAAGGTCATGAAATTAATAAGTACTTTATATATATATATATATATATATATATATATATATATATATATATATATATATATATATATATATGTATATATATATATATATATATATATATATATATATATATATATATATATATATATATATATATATACATATATATATATATATATATATATATATATATATATATATATATATATATATATATATATATATATATATATATATATATATACATACATACATACATACATACATACATACATACATACATACATACATACATACATACATACATACATACATACATACATACATACATACATACATACATACATACATACATACATACATACATACATACATACATACATACATACATACATACATACATACATACATACATACATACATACATACATACATACATACATACATACATACATACATACATACATACATACATACATACATACA
>JAXCGZ010013864.1:0-20000 GCA_037179515.1 Halocaridina rubra | reverse complement strand
TGAGTCCATACCTTTTCAACCTGGTCATGGAGGTGATAGTGATGGACATACTGGAGGAGGCCCCATGGACTATGTTATTTGCCGACGACATAGTCTTGGTGGCGGAGACCAGAGAGAAAGTGGAAAAGAAGTTGAACAGGTGGAGGGACGAGTTGGGAAGTAGAGGGCTAAAGGTAAGCCGGGACAAAACAGAATACATGCAGACGGCAGAACAAGACGATGACAGCCAATTGCACTTGGCACAGGAGAGGTTAAAGAAGGTGGAGGCTTTCTGGTACTTGGATTCAAATCTGTCGCAAGATGGTGAACTGGATATAGAAATAAATGGGAGGATACAAGCAGGATGGAAAATTGGGGGAAATGCTCTGGACTGATATGTGATAGAAAGGTTAGTGCAAGAGGGAAACGCATGATATATCGTGCAATGGTAAGGCCAGCGATGATATATGGCTCGGAGACGTGGCCTGTTAAGAAAACACAAGAAGGAAAGATGGAAGTGGCAGAAATGAGAATGGTGAGATAGATGTTGGGGTGTGACGAGGAGGGATAGAATCAGGAACGAGATAATTAGAGGGACAGCCAAGGTGACACAAGTGGGAAAGAAGATGCAAGAAAGAAGGCTTCAGTGGTATAGACATTGTATGAGGAGAGATGAAGATTGGATTGGAAGAAGGATGATGGATCTACAGGTGGAAGGAGTGAGAGGAAGAGGAAGACCACGAAGAAGATGGGATGACTTTGTACTGGACGACTTGAGAGAAAGGACCTCAGAGGAGAGGAAGCATTGGACAAGAGAGAGTGGAAAAGGCTGATAAGAAACCGCGACCCCATATAGATATGGGAAAAGAAAGAGAAGAAGATTATTATTATTATTATTATTATTATTATTATTATTATTATTATTATTATTATTATTATTATTATTATTATTATTATATTTGTTTTTTATTTATATTGCAGCTCTTGTTACTGTCACTAACTCTAATAATAGCGAGGATGATACAGCAGCCTCTTCCGACTGTGTTTATTCGACCACGCCCTCAACTGGACTTATAATGGTCTATTTATCTACCTGGGTAGTCTTTACATTAACTAAATTAATGAGTAGGAAGGTAATGCAATAAATCATTAATTCTTTTATCATTACTTACTGCTATCACATATATCGATTAATATCTTTAATATACATCAAAGTCGACTCCAACTCTATGAACTCGAACGCTCTGTAAATTATTATGTTTTATTCTTTTTTCTTTTTTGAGAGAAAGATAGATAGATAGATAGATAGATAGATAGATATATATATATATATATATATATATATATATATATATATATATATATATATATATATATATATATATATATATAGAGAGAGAGAGAGAGAGAGAGAGAGAGAGAGAGACATGATTCTGTTTTATTAAAACTAAGAGAGCTATTGTGACCCTAGCATCCACTCATGTTTTCCTTTTAATAAGTGCATGCGTATTTCTGAATTGAATATAAAGTCTGTCTGCCTATATATATATATATATATATAATATATATATATATATATATATATATATATATATATATATATATATATATATATATCCAAATAAGCACATTACATATGTGAAAACATAAATAATTTTTTACCCCGACTGGGACTCGAACCTAGGACTTATAATTACTAAGTCAAGGCGCTACCAACTACACACCACAGAAGGTTAAAAGGAATCCAACCTTATAGCTTATATCTGCTATACTTAGAAATGAACGCATTCTATGTGAATGTGTTCATATTACAGATTTCCCAACCTCACTCGTGGCTTCATTTTCGCATTTAATTCAATTCCCAATCTCATTCGGGCCATGCTTATTTGGTTATTTCATGGCCCGAATGAGATTGGGAATTGAATTAAATGCGAAAATGAAGCCACGAGTGAGGTGGGGAATCTGTAATATGCACACAGTGGCATTCAGATAGAATGCGTTCATTCCTAAGTATAGCAGATATAACCTATAAGGTTGGATTCCTTTTAACCTTCTGTGGTTTGTAGTTGGTAGCGCCTTGACTTAGTAATTATAAGTCCTAGGTTCGAGTCCCAGTCGGGGTAAAAAATGATTCATATATATATATATATATATATATATATATATATATATATATATATATATATATATATATATATATATATATATATATATATATATATATATATATATATATATATATATGGCTCCATTCACCCTTGTAAGGGAGTGGCCGAGTCAAGAAACACGCATTCACCACGATTCACACATGCCTCAATTACTCCTCTTAGCTCCTTGAGGAATTAAGGGTTGCCAAATTTCCCCCACCTACTACCCTGCTTAGGGCACCCACAGCATAGACAGGAGAGGATATTCTGCAGTGAGTCCCTACAGCCGCAGCTGGTTTACCCTACCTCATCATCACATGTGGCATTTCCCCTCACACCTGTCCATCATAGTTCACCGAGCTAGCAGATGCAAGAAATCCCTTTGGCCCTTGTCACCTATATACAATCTTCCTACACTCATTCCTATCTCTTGCACACTCTCTTTCCTGCTCCACTAACATCCCACGCGCATCCAGTGCCATTTTCACTCCATTCATCCACCTTATTCTAGGTCTTCTCTCTTGGCCAGACTCCAAGCACTTCTGCACTCCACACTCTCTTCACTATTCGTTCATCACTCATCCTTTCCATGTGTCTAAACCAGCTCAATACTCTCTGATCTAGCCTTGCCGACAGCTTTCTTTCGTCCCCCTGATGTCCTCATTTATTGCTATATCTGTTCTAGATACACCAGTCATGCTTCACACCAATTCATTCAACTTGTTCTTTTCATCCACTCTAGCACTCAAGTCTTTGCTTCACACAATGCTGTAGGTACAATCACCCTTCATATATCCATCTCTTTCCATTCATTCCTATACGTTTTTTCATCACACTTTTCAACCAACCCAGACATTTATTTGTTTCATCATTCTTTGACTTACCTTCACATCTACTCGTCCCCTCCGTTCTACGTGCAACCCCTGATACTTAAAACTCTCAACTTCATCAAGCAACTCCCCTTTCACTCTTACATTAACACTCCTCGTGCACCTTATGACTTTATTTTTACCAATATTCACCAGCAACTTCCTTCTTTCGCATACCCTAACTATTCAGTCACCAAATGATTCAGTTCATTCTCAGTATCAGCCATCAGTGCTGTGTCATCCGCGAATAGCAAATGATTCAAGTTTCACAAGCTTCCTTACTCACCCACTAATTCCAAGCCTCTGTCTGATATTCTTTCATATACTTCCCGTACCATTCCATCCATATACACATTAAACAACCACGGCGACAATCCACAACTTTGACGTAACCCTACATTCATCTCAGACCACTAACTCATATCATTTCTTACTATCACACATTCTCTACTATTCGTGTAAAAACTTTTGACTGCAAACAACAAACATCCACTTATTCCATACAGTCATAACACACTGCACAATGCTTCTCTGTAAACCTTGTTATACGCTTTCTTTAAGTCCATATATATATATATATATATATATATATATATATATATATATATATATATATATATATATATATATATATATATATATATATATATATATATATATATATATATATGTGTGTGTGTGTGTGTGTGTGCGTGTGTGTGTGTATATATATATATATATATATATATATATATATATATATATATATATATATATATATATATATATATATATATATATATATATATAGATAGATAGATAGATAGATACTGTACTGGTGGATGATACTGAAAATGACTTGAATCATTTGGTGACTTTTTTTAGATTCTGCACCCATGAATGGGTGGAACGGGTCATGGAAGACCCATAGGGCGGTCGCCAACCGGCACAGGCCCCAACTCCCCATTGTGGTGCCCAACCACAGCAGTAACCTCCCCAGTAAACAGCCTAAACTCTCTTGCCTGGACGAGGCGCGATCCCTCGACCTCGCGAATGCGAGGCCAGTGTGTTGCCACTGTACTAGCCAGGAGGCTTTTGGTGACTGAGTTTATTAGTGTGTGTGAAAGAAGGAAGTTGCGGGTGAATATTGACAAAAACAAAGTCATGAGATGCACGAGGAGTGTTAATGTTGGCAGATTGAATGTAGGAGTAAATGGGGAGTTGCTTGAAGAAGTTGAGTTTTAAGTATCTGGGGTCGCATGTATCAATAATAATATAATAATAATAATAATCCTTTATTCCAATGTACATTGGGTATTTAAATAAGATACATATATATTCCAGATAGACATCTGTGGTGTACGATATAGACATACTAAAACAAACAAATCATAAGGATGAGTGTACCATTAAAATTTACAAGTAAAATCTTCCTTTAAGAGCAACTTCTTAAGATTATATTTAAAAGTATGCACTGAACCAGCATTTTTTAGTTCTCTGGGAAGCTGATTATATAAATGAGGTCCACGAATGTTTATATCTCTTGAACCAATATCAGTTTTAGACCTTCGTACTAATAAATCTTCCCCTTGACGGGTAGTTAACCCGGTAACTGAGCTTACTGTAGAAAAATTATACAAGCAATCAGGAATATTGTTTCTTAGTATATTAAAAACAAAGGTACATATATCAAAAACATATTTATCTCTAATCTTTATCCATTCTAGATCTTTTAAAACAGGAGAGATGTGCTCGTATTTTCTTACATTGCCAACAGCCACTCGTGCTGCAAAGTTTTGTAACTTTTGTATTCTTTGTAATTGAGTCTTATTTGTACATCCCCAAACTTTGGGACAGTAATTAATTAAACTCATAGCTAAGGACTGGACAATTATTATACGAGTTGATGTTTCAAATGAGTCTTTTACCCTATTTAGATATATTAGAGTACCCATTACTTTTTTATAAATTTCATCTATATGCATTTCAAAATTCATGTAACGGTCAAAATAGACACCTAGGTTCTTTACCGAGTTCATTGGCTTAATGATATTACCGTTAAAATTTATATGAAGATTGTCATCAACTTCTGATAATAATTGTCTGGATCCGATAAGAATAGATTGGGTTTTAGTTTCATTAAGTAACAGACCATTTTTTAGAAAGTAACGTTTGGCCATATACAAAATTTCTTCTGCTCTACGAATAATATTTTCTAAATCATTAATTTCTCCTTCAATTAAGATTTGAGTATCGTCAGCATATTGAATGACATAACAGTTAGGTAAATATTTTACTAGATCGTTTACATATATTAGAAAAAGTATAGGTCCTAGGATCGATCCCTGAGGGACCCCAAACAATACCTTCTTGGAACTTGAAACTGTATCTTTTATTCTGACTGACTGGTAGCGGTTTTTTAAATAGTTCTCGAACCAGCTTGGGACAATGTTCATTTTTTTGCATTTTTCTAATAATATACTATGGTTTACACTATCAAAAGCTTTAGAAAGATCGAGTAGTAGTAGCAATGATATTTTCTTATTATCTATATTTTTGTATATTTCATCTGATATTTTCAATAAGGCAGTTTCAGTTGATAATTTTGGCCTGAAACCGTGTTGACTTTTTGCAATAAGTTTATTTTTTTCAAGAAACTCACTTAACTGATTTGCAACAATCTTTTCAAGTATCTTTGATAAAATTGGTAGTAAAGAGATTGGTCTATAGTTAGAGACGTCGTCAGGATTTCCATTTTTAAAACCAGGAATTACATGGGGATTTTTCCATAAATCTGGGTAGATATTGGTAACTATGGAAGTATTGATTATTACCGTCAGATAATAAGCTATTACAAATAATGAATCTCTAATAAAACGAAAACAAATTCCATCTGATCCATATGCATTAGAGTCTTTCAGATTTTTTATTACTAAGATTACTGTATTACAATCTACTGTAGTAGGGTTAAAGACATCAGTACTTCTATTGAATGCACTATGTTCTTCCATATTTACATTATTATTATTATTGCTACCATCATCACTATTATCATTACCATTACTACCACCATCATTATTATTTACACCATTATCAACATTTCTATTATTATTACTACTACCGTCATCATTATTATTACCACCATTTCTATTATTGATTTCATTTATTATTTCTTTTTTTGTTTTTTCAAAGGTTTTTTTCCCCACTTCAGCGAAAAAATTATTGAACTCTTCTGCTTTAGCACTTACATCTACCTCATCGGGTATAATTGATATGTTACTACTTTTATTACAGTTATTGGAAAGCATGGTTTTAGCAATTTTCCATGTATCAGAGATATTGCCTTTAGCGTTTTGAAATTCATTTTTGTAATACTGTTTCTTACTGTTACTTAATAATGATTTTACTTGTTTCTTATGCTCAAGGAGTGGACGTGCTGATGTAGATGTAAATCACAGAGTTAAGGAAGCAAGTAATTGTCTAGGTGGGTTGAAAAGTGTAATGAGAAATAGATATTTGGGAATGAATGCAAAGAGAAGAATATATGAAGGTGTGATAGTGCCGACATCATTGTATGGACAGAGACTTGGAATTCAAGAGAGGATGAAAGGAAGAAGTTGAATGTAATGGAAATGATGTTGATTGAGAGGTATGATTGGTGTATCTAGAAAAGATAGAGTAAGAATTGAAAATATCAGGCAGAGAACTGGCGTTGGAATGAAGCTGTCGGATAAGTTAGATCAGAGTGTGTTGAGATGGTTTGGACACATGGAAAGGATGAGTGATGAACGAATAGCGAAGAGAGTGTGGAGTGGAGAAGAGTTTGGAGTTAGGTCAAGAGGGAAACCTAGAATAAGATGGATGGATGGCTTGAAAATAGCACTGAATGCACGTGGAATGTCAGTGGAACAGGGAAGAGTGCGTGCAAGAGATAGGAATGAGTGGAGGAAGACTGTGCATATATGATGCAGCCCAAAGGGATTCCTCGCACCGGCTAGCTCAGTGAACTGTGGTGGACGGGTGTGAGGGGAGTTGCCATGTGATGAAGCGGTGGGGGTAAACCAGCTGCGGCTGTTGGTCCTCATTGTAAAATATGCTTGCCCGCCTACCTTGTGGGTGACCCAAGCAGGGTGGAAGGGGGGGAGGGTGGCAACCCTTTATCCCCCAAAGAGCTGAGAGGAGTGGTTAAGGTGTGTGTGGATCGTGATGATTGCACGTTTCTTGGTTCGGCCACCCCCCTTACAAGGGAGAATGAGGCATGTGTATGTATAGATAGATAGATAATACTGAAAAGAGAATTTGCAGTGGCTGTGTAAAAAGTAGTAACGACAACATTTGTGAAGAAGTTTGTGAATTAAGTAAAGCGTTATTATTCTCTTTCCACATTCGTTGACAATAGACAAGAATATTTGCAATAGAACTGTCGAAGATATTAATGTATTTTTATCAGTATTTTTGCAACATTGTGGCAAAGAGAATGAGAAAATAAAAAGAGTTATCGTAAAATTCTAGCAACATTACTTGAAATGATAAAAGTGGTTGTGGTAATAGTGGAAGAGGAAGAATATCCATCGCAGAAGCAGAAACATTTTGCATTCATAGTTGCAAAAGACAGCTAATATTTGTAACAAGAGCAACACAGAGTTGAAAGAGGAGAATTTATAGCAAAACCTGAAACCATATCCAGTTATAGGAATATTACAAATATGTCATAGTAAGAGAAGGACAAAAAAACAACGGTAGAAATGACAACATATTTCGTGCAATACTAGAACGTTACAGCAAAAGTTGAGTATTTATCGTAAAAACTAGAGCTCTGCTAGTGGGAAAAATTGAAGCTATGACAATAAAAGAAGAAAAAAAGCTATGGGGAAAAATTTCAATAGTGAAAATGCTAAATTGCCATACTCTCCAGTATAAAAACATTAGTATAAAATAAAAAAAAATACTAATTTGCAGATGCGAAATAGAAAGCAATTGTAAAAAATTAAAGCAGCATAACAGGGAGAAAGTGAATTGCAAAAGCAGGAATACTTATACAGGAGCGGTAATTGAAATTAATTACATTCCCTGTAATATGAGCTACGTTGGAGAAAACAAAATATAGATAATATGTAACAGAAGTGTAAAGCGGGAAGATGTAAAAAACATGTCCCTAACAGCCTAAAGAATAGAATTTGTAGTTGTAATTCAGTAAAGAGGAAGCCTATCATTATAATTTTTTGCAGTAGTAGTGGAGAAAACGTGAACATCCGTTCATTGATATGCTGGTGGTACTACTAGTAGTTACAGGAAGAACAGAGCTGGGGAACCTTGGGTAGTTGGGTTAAGAACATTAGGAAATGAATAAGGTACAAGGCCAGTCTCCACTAAGGGCGTCACAAGTAGTAATATTTTCATTTGACAATCGCTGGCTGGATCCAAGAGTAAATTGAACATGTGTAATATGGAGTTTAGCAGCGTCATAGCTGCAGAGGAGTGCCCATGGAGCGGGTAATGGAAATTTTTACTTCATGAGAAAAATGAAAAATGACAGAAAGTAAAGAGATACTCTCAGGAGGTATGGGAAACATTTCAACAAGATATTCAGTCGAAGAAGAAGAAGAAGAAGTGATTAGGCTAATTTGATCAAGTTATCGTAACAAGGCAGGGCTCTCTCTCTCTCTCTCTCTCTCTCTCTCTCTCTCTCTCTCTCTCTCTCTCTCTCTCTCTCTCTCTCTCTCTCTCTCTCTCTCTCTCTCTCTCTCTCTCTCATTCGATCAACTTACACTTATTTAACATATGAACTTGATTTAAAAAATAGATATAATAAAACGAAGAAAAACGAATTTGGGAATGAAATACTTTATGCCTAAAGTTCTTGTAATCACTTTTTCATTACTGCTGAGACTATGCAATAAGTCGGAAAATTTAAATGGAATCAAAACGTTTCGTACAGCTTCGTACATTATCAAATGATTATCTAGTTGGCAGTGGATGGAGGGTATATATGATATCTCATATCTACCTTTAGTTTATACCTACCAGAAAGATTCAGTATCTCTGCGAAGTTTCCAGAGTTGTTGGAGGATGGACCCCAAGCATCCTTATCTTTGTCCTCTGTTTTTTACTTTCAGAGTAATTCAATCTGGCGTTTGCACATTCATAGAAGGAACTAACTTATGTATGTAGAGAGCCTCTAGAATTTGCAGACGTCGAGAATGCTTTTCTTTATGTAGTATCTTCATAATTTCATCCAACATTTTACGTTTGATGGAGGTCTGGCGTTTCTTCATCATATGACTTCTTGTAAGTGAAATGTTAATCTTTTGGTCAATTTAGTTGTTGTCCTACCAATATAAGACTATTGGAGACTGCAGTCTTCATGGAGGCAGGTATATTGGCAAACCAAACACACACACACACACACACACACACACACACACACACACACACACACACACACACACACACACACACACACACACACTAAGTCTAAAAATGGAACCGATCAGGAGACGGGAAGATACGAGCTTTGGGCTCTTTCCCGTAAACACAATTAGGTAATCACAATTAGGTAATCACACACACACACACATACACACACACACACACACATATATATATATATATATATATATATATATATATATATATATATATATATATATATATATATATATATATATGTGTGTGTGTGTGTGTGTGTGTGTGTGTGTGTGTGTGTGTGTGATTACCTAATTGTGATTACCTAATTGTGTTTACGGGAAAGAGCCCAAAGCTCGTATCTTCCCGTCTCCTGATCGGTTCCATTTTTAGACTTAGTGATACTTATCATACCTGTCCTTAAAACTATGGATTGAGATAGCATTAACTACCTCCTCGCTTAGCGAATTCCAATTATCAACTACTCTTACACTGAAAAAGTATTTCCTTACATCCTGCAAACAAGTTTTCTTCCGAAGCTTCAAACTATGACCTCTAGTTCTAGAGCCAGCCATATCGAAATATCGATCCCTATCCACTCTATCATAACCATGAAGGAATTTAAAGACTGTCACCATATCCCCCCTTACTCTTCTAGCTTCGAGTGATGGCAAGTCTAATTCCCTCAGCCTCTCATCATAACCGAGATTGCGTATTTCTGGCACCAGTTTCGTGGCATGTCTTTGAACTTTTTCAAGCTTAGCTATGTGCTTTTTCAAGTGCGGATTCCAAAAGGGGGCTGCATATTCGAGTTTTGGCCTCACATAGGTTACATAAATATTTCTGAACATTTCCTTGTCCATGTGCCTGAAGGCTACCCTTACGTTTGATAAGAATGCATATGCTGCCCTTACTACGCCATTTATATGTATTTCTGGAGACAAATCTGCCAGTATGTTTACTCCTAGATCTCTCTCATTTTCTGTCTCTTGAAGTTGTACTCCAGCCACCGAGTAGTCAAGCTTGGGCCTTCTTGCACTTGTACCCATTCTCATTACCTTACATTTTGAGGTATTGAATTTCATTAGCCACTTTTCTGACCACTCATGCAGATTATTTAGATCCTCCTGAAGTTCTCTACCATTGTTCTCGTTTTTTACTTTCTTCACAATCTTTGCATCATCTGCAAACATATTCATGAATGAATTTACAGACTCTGGTAGGTCATTTACATATACAAGGAACAAAAGTGGCCCTAAAACTGAACCCTGTGGAACTCCACTACTAACTCTTCTCCATTCAGACACTGAGTGTCTTACTCTAACCCTCTGTTCCCTTCCTTCTAAGTAAGTTTTTATCCATTCCAAGACATTTCCACCTATTCTAGCCATTGATTGCAGCTTCCTAATAAGTCTCCCATGTGGAACAGTGTCAAACGCTTTCTGGAAGTCTAGGAATATGCAATCTGCCCAGCCCTCTCTTTCCTGTAAGATTTGGCTTACCTCATCATAAAATTCTAATAAGTTTGTTACTGTTGATCTTCCTTCTCTGAAGCCATGTTGCCTCACTGACAAAAAGTTGAAGGATTCCAAGTGAAGAGAGATATGTTTCCTTAGTAGTTTCTCCATAAGTTTGCAAACTATGCTGGTCAAGGAAACTGGTCTATAGTTCAGAGCCGTATCCCTCCTTCCCTTTTTGAAGATAGGTATCACATTTGCTTGTTTCCAGCATCTTGGAATCTCCCCCGACTCCAGTGACTCCTTAAATATGATACTTAGTGCCACTGATATTGTGTTTGCGCATTTTTTAAGCACATGAGGGGATATGTCATCAGGACCTGTAGCTTTATGAACATCTAAATCCATCAGCGCTTTGCATACCTCTGTGGCTGTAAGGTTGATGTTCTCTAGTACCGGCCCTTGAGCTTCTATCACTGCAATCTGAGGGGGTGGGGTATTTTCTACTGTAAATACTGACTGAAACTCCTTGTTCAATTCTTTGCAGATCTCTTCGTCCGTCTCAGTGATGCTTCCATCCGCTCTCTTTAGCCTTAAAACCTGTTCTTTTACCTTCAGTTTTCCTCTGATAAAGCTGTGGAAAAGCTTGGGATTTTCTTTAGCCTTCCTGGTGATGTCCCTCTCATAATCTCTCTCTGCCTCTCTCCTTTTACTTAGGTAGTCATTTCTTGCTCTTTTGTAGGTTTGCCAGGCATTTATGTTTTTTCTCCTCCTATACCTTTTCCAGCATTTGTCTCTCCACTCCTTAGCTCTTTTACACCCATTATCGAACCATTTCTCTCTGGCATGAATTACACCTACTTTGGTGACAGGTATGCAGCAATCTACTATCTTCCCATATTTCTCACAAAAGATGTCATACATTTCTTGTACAGATTTGTTGTAAAATAAGGTTCTCCAGTCAATAACTGCAAAAAGCTCATTCATTTTGATGTAATCTCCTTTCGGATAGTTCATCCTCATGTCCTCAGTGCCTCTACTCTCAGGAAGAATGTCTTCAATGATATACTCCATCAACAACACACAGTGGTCACTCTTTCCAATTTGTGGTTCATACTCAATATGTGTGTGTGTGTGTGTGTGTGTGTGTGTGTGTGTGTGTGTGTGTGTGTGTGTGTGTGTGTGTGTGTGTGTGTGTGTGTGTGTGTGTGTGTGTGTCCCCTTAGGGAGTGGAACACGAATACTTCCTCCATGTTCCCTACATGTCTTAAAAGTTGACTAAATGTGAAAAAGTGAGGAGACTGGTTATATCTTCCTTTGTAAGTATTTCCTGCAGAGAATCAAGGTTTTTGCTTTTATTCGGCCTGCCTCATTATAGAGGGGAGTATAGCTCGTTTGTGTGTGTGTGTTTGTATATATATATATATATATATATATATATATATATATATATATATATATATATATATATATATATATATATATATATATATATATATATATATATATATATATATATATATATATATATTATATATATATATATATAATTATGTATATTTTTGTTTTGTTTTCTATGAGTATATATATATATATGTATATATATATATATATATATATATATATATATATATATATATATATATATATATATATATATATATATATATATATATATAAACAAGACTTGTAAATCATACAATTACTAGTTACATCATTCAAGCTTTCAGGAAGCTTGAATAAACAGTTGCGCAATTAAAACTGAATAGTAGTAGTAGAATGAGTAATGAAATAATGAACATAGAAAATTATAAAAAGTTCGTATCCTGTATCCTTCGTATAGACTATCGCTAAAGTAATAATGATATGGCAATAAATCGCTGAAACCATCATGAGTGTCACTATATATATATATATATATATATATATATATATATATATATATATATATATATATATATATATATAATATATATATATATATATATATATATATATATACTCGCATACATATAGGGGATGAGAGTGGGATGGCAGCAGGGTGTTATTGTACAGTGCTCATTTTCACCCCTTCCGTGAGGGTGGAGGCGATTGCTAGCCTTTGATTCCCCTATCTCTTTTGGTCGGATTTTGTAACTTGCAGAAAATATGATTAAGATATTCTTACGAATCCACGGTCAAGTATAAATAATAATAATAATAATAATAATAATAATAATAATAATAATAATAATAATAATAACAATAATAATAACAACAATAATAATAATAATAATAATATTAATAAGATAACAATAATAATAATAATAATAATAATAATAATAATAATAATAATAATAATAATAATAATAATAATAATAAAAGTAATAATAATAATAATAATAATAATAATAATAATAATAATAATAATAATAATAATAATAATAATAATAATAATACTAATAACGCTGAAGTAATTGTTATTCATTGTATGTGAGTGCTTTTGTCTGCATATAGTCTGAAAGAGGACAATATATGCTTAATGCGTTGTAGTATGTGTTTGCATGCATATCCCTTTTAAAAGGGAACATTGTTGCGTGCATGATGAATGATTTTTTTGAGCGTATGTTTATGCATGCTTTCATAATGATACACGTGTGGATTATGGACTTTTTATTTTGCACTCTATTGTAGGTAATTTTTTTTTTAATTAGGAAGAAGCTGTATGTGTTTTTTTCATTTGATTATAGAGGTTTATATGTCATCATGTATTCCTAGGCACTCCTTTATTTGGATGTGAGGGAATCATTACAGTCTCACTCATAAAAATTAATCACACAGTAACGTTGAATTAATGAGTCAACTTCGAAATAATAAACACTTTGACAGAAACACGTTTGCCGCACTGTAAGAGCACTAGAACCTATTTATTATGGGCAAACTATCTCTCTCTCTCTCTCTCTCTCTCTCTCTCTCTCTCTCTCTCTCTCTCTCTCTCTCTCTCTCTCTCTCTCTCTCTCTCTCTCTCTCTCTCTCTCTCTCTCTCTCACACACACACACACACACACACACACACACACACACACACGCACACACACACACACACACACACACATATATATATATATATATATATATATATATATATATATATATATATATATATATATATAGATAGATAGATAGATAGATAGATAGATATATGAAAATACTTTGCTCTAGGCCTGGATCTGGACCTGAAACACATAATTAGTGTGCCACGATTAAGGTTGGGAAGAAGCTGTAATATGAACAAAAAGCATTCAGAAGGAATACAATCTTTTCCTAGCGTAGCAGTTAGCTATGAGGTGTGATTCTTAATTTCAGACCTTCAGTAGTGTAGTTTGTGGCGCCTTGACACACTTTGTATGTATCTCAGGTTCTAATTCCGGCCAGGGCCAAAATATGTTTCATGTTTTCACTTATGTTAATATATTTATTTGATTATCAATGATGCCTATATACCATGGGATTTGAATTAAATGCGAAAACGAAGCTACGACTGAGGTTGAAAAGAATCTGCAATATGAACAAAATATGTTTCATTTTTCTTATGTGTTAATGTGTTTATTTTGTATATATATATATATATATATATATATATATATATATATATATATATATATATATATATATATATTATATATATATATATATATATATATATATATATATATATATATATATATATATATATATATATATATATATATATATATATATATATATATATATATTTATATTAATGAGTGTACCACCGGGACAGGCAAGAAAATTGCCCTCTTCAGGCTCAGGAATGAAGAAAACATTAAGACGAAGAAAAAGTAAAAGGCTAAGAACAAGTCTGAAATAATATTATGATACATAATAGGAAAGGACAGGTTAAAAGAATAGTCTACGTACTGAGGACTTCGAGATATGGCAGGATTAGGCCTTTCCAGAAGGGAGATAAGTTATAAGAATTGGGAAACAAAGAAGAAGGAGGAGACTTCTAGAGTCTGGAGGTGGAGGAGAAGAAGCAGTCGCTGCACCGATCAATCCACGAGCTACAAATCTCTACACAGCACTTGTGAAACGAGGCCACTTAGCGAGTGTTACGTTGCCTCGGCAGTGTGGGAGGGATGCAACTCACCAATTCATCAGAGCAGCGTTGGAAGTAGTAGCGACAGTAAAGAGAAAGGGATGATACCTTACGGAAAAGAGAAAGACAATGCAGTATAAAAGTAAGAGAAGGGTCAATGATGAGTCTGACTGCCGTAGATGCAATCCCACCAAGGAGATAAATCTAAGAAGAAACACCCCGTACGTGCGATCAGTATTCTAAGCAGTGACGGATAAGACATTTATAGAATGAAATAACTGTAAAGAGGAAAAGGAATGACGAAAATGAAACAGAACCCCCAAATATTTAGATGCAGATCTAGAAATTTGGATTATGTGATTACTCCAAAACAAGTTAGATATATATAAGTTAGAGGCTATCAGGATTCCTAATATGTTAATTGAATTAAGAGGGTAATTTCGTTAGTTTCGAAGACAGTAGAGCTACCAGGGGGAGAAAAAGATAAAGAAATAGCCAGAAACTGTGTCATTGAGCCATTACCTTTATCTAAATTTTGGGTGTCTCATTCAGATACCTTCAGCAAATCGGAGTTGAGAATAAAAGAAGGAGTGATACGAGACTGATTACGAGTAGCAGATGAAGGTGGTGAAGAAAAGGCAGATGAAATATGAAGGGTGGAATTGGAGAAGAGAGGAGGATGGGGACTTAATAAGATCGCTGATGAATAGAAGGAACAGAGCAGGTCAATGAACAGAGTCCTGTGGAACACCATTGGTAACAGGAAATGGGCTAGATGTTGCGCCATCAACATCCATAGATATAAAACGGTCAAAAAGGAATCTGGAAATCAGAGAATAGAGAGAAAAGGTGAAACCGTATACAAGGTGTTTGGTCAACAGAGCATTGTGCCAGAATCTGTCAAAAGCCTTAGGCTGGCGTCACACATAGCCAAAACCCCCGACCCGACTCTTAAGACCGCGTTCCGACGGAATCTTCGCTCAATCCTTGGAGATCCGGAAGATTTTTTAGCCGACAGGTGCATTCCTGTGCCTGTCGGAAGTGCGTCGTACGTCCGGGTAAGTAGTCCTATGGATCGTAATTGCAATCGTACGGAGTAGTTTGGACGCATAATTTAGCGTACGACTAATCGTACGCAAACGTAAGTCTCATCATAGAAAAAGGGAAATTTAAATTTTTGACCGTTACGACTGGGCCAACCATGCTCCCGACGCTCCCTACCCATTGTAGGGGAACGTACACGTTCGTAGGGGGTTGTACGCAGTCGGGGGGAATACTGTAATTCCCCCGAAGGAAGGGTATCGTGGCAAGAGAGAATGGTTTAAAGAACGACGTTTGTAACTTTAATTTTAGCATTTTATTCCCATATAGATATGTAATTTATTTTAAGTCATTTGTTTTTCACATATTACAATAACTGATCTTAATATGTTTCATTTTCATTATTTTATACTGAGAAGATATTAAGTTTAATATTTTACATCTAATAATGTAATAATGTTTCATCTTTGTCATTCACAGAATCCTTCAAATGTAAGTTGTATGTACTGGTAAACGCAAATAAAAAGTTATTTGGTATAGTTATATTTGCCCTTACTTTTCCATTTATATAATTATGTTAGAATTGATCCTAGTGAACAATAAATATATAGAATATATATATATATATATATATATATATATATATATATATATATATATATATATATATATATATATATATATCTCTCTCTCTCTCTCTCTCTCTATATAGAGAGAGAGAGAGAGAGTATAGGGCGCGCTTCTCTCTCTTCTCCTCTCTCTCAAGAAGAGAAGAAGAAGAAGAGAGAGAGAGAGAGAGAGAGAGAGAGAGAGAGAGAGAGAGAGACTCTCTCTCTCTCTCTCTCTCTCTCTCTCTCTGAAGAAGAGAGGAGAAGAGAGAGAGAGAGAGAGAGAGAGAGAGAGAGAGAGAGAGAGAGAGAGAGAGAGAGAGAGAGAGAGAGAGAGAGAGAGAGTAAGAAGAAGAAGAAGACGAAGAAGAAGAAGCTCTCTCTCTCTCTCTCTCTCCTCTCTCTCTCAGAGAGAGAGTTCTCTCTCTCCTCTCTCTCTCTCTGTCTCTCTCTCCCTCCCTCTATCTATCTATCTATCTCTCTGAGAGAGTCTCTCTCTCTCTCTCTCTCTCTCTCTCTCTCTCTCTCTCTCTCTCTCTCTCTCTCTCTCTCTCTCTTCTTCTCCTTCTTCTTCTTCTTCTTCTTCTTCTTCTTCTTGAGAGAGAGTCTCTCTCTCTCTCGAGAAGAAGAAGAAGAAGAAGAAGAGAAGAAGAAGAAGAAGAAGAAGAAGAAGAAGAAGAAGAAGAAGAAGAAGAAGAAGAATATATATATATATATATATATATATATATATATATATATATATATATATATATATATATATATATATATATATATTATATATATATATATATATATATATATATATTTATGGGATATTTGTGAAAGTATAACCCTGATTTATATATTTGGAGCAGGAAAACTGAACGCCCATGACTGGGTTGTCAGAAATGAGACCACGCATGCGCGCGCTGTCTTTTCGTACTGCGCTGCCAGACGTATAAGCGAATTTTTAAATTTTTAACGGTTCCAGACCCGGAGAACTGCGCACGCCGGGTAGGATCGATCCTCTGGATTGTACGCGGGCGTACACCTTCTCCTACGCCCGCGTACTATCAAGAAGATCGATCTTACCCGTCATACGCAGTCTTCTACGACTGATTTGGTCTTCCGAATCACGGAGATTATTGGGTGCAGCAGCCAATTACCGTAGGCCCTCCACGACGGTTCAGGACCCCCTCGATTTTTTTAAACTACGTAGGACCGTTAGGATTCCTTCATACGCAGACGAAAAATTACACCCGATTATCGTAATGACGTCATTGCTGCCGGGAGGATTCCGCCTTTAGACAGTTTTAAGAGTCGGGTCGGGGGTTTTGGCTATGTGTGAAGCCAGCCTTAGAGATATCAAGGGCGACGACAAAGGATTCCCCATAGTTCCTCAGAGAAGATGACCATACATGAGTAAGATAGGACAGGAGGTCTCCAGTGGATCTTGAGCATTGATCAAAGTTTCGAAAACTTTAGCGATAGCTGAGGTTAGGGCAGTAGGTCGGTAGTTTGAAGGAATAAAGCAGTCACATTTCTTAGGAAAACGTTGAACCAGAGTAAGCTTCCAAGAATGAGGCTAAAGAGACTATAAAGCACGGAAAAAGTTCATCTGCAAACTCCCTAAGGAACCTTGTATGGATACCGTCGGGTTTGGATGCCCTATATATATATATATATATATATATATATATATATATATATATATATATATATATATATATATATATATATATATATATATATATATATATATATATATATATATATATATATATATATATATATATATATGTATGTATATATGCACACACGCACATACTTAATAATACACAGTGATTAAAGTAACATTAGTAACAACAACAACAATAATAATAATAATAATAAAATTTATTATTATTATTATTATTATTATTATTATTATTTTTATTATTATTGCTAATGTTACTTTAATCACTGTATATTATTAAGTATGTGTGTGTGTGTGTGCATATATATATATATATATATATATATATATATATATATATATATATATATATATATATATATATATATACATACATATATATATATATATATATATATATATATATATATATATATATATATATATATATATATATATATATATATATATGTACACACACACATACTTAATAATATACAGTGATTAAAGTAACATAATAATAATAATATTAATAATAATAATAGTAATAATAATAATAATAATATTAAAATTTTTTATTATTATTATTATTATTATTATTATTATTTTTATTATTATTATTATTATTATTATTATTATTATTATTATTATTATTATGGAAATAATAATGATGATATTGATAGTAATAAAATAGTAAATGGTAAATTCTTTGGCTGTTTTTAAAATTTAAGACGCTTCAAGAACATTACAAAGCATTTTATCAGTGTGTCACCGGAACGGACAAAAAAATATGCCCTTATCGGGCCCAGGCACTAAGAAAACATATAAGAAAAAGTAACAGCTTAAGGGCATGCCAGAATATAAGAATGACAATCAATAAAAAAAGACAGACTGAAAGAAGAGACAGAGTAAGCAAGACAGAAATATGGCCGTATTAGGCTCTCTGAGATGACCATAGATCTCTTTCTCTTTAAACAGAAGAATTGCTGTTCGAATTAGGGAGGACAGGATCAGAAGAGATTTCCAGAGTCTGCAAAGGGAAGGAAAAACTGTCACTGCTTAATATAGGATTCTCATATATATTTGCCATACTCAAAATACACCGACGGCGAGGCCTTAACTATTAAAAATTAATATACTCTGTGATGTAGTGCATGTTACTCTTTGCACGACCACATAACACGTTTTGAGCATTCTGAGTGTAAGATTCCTGTTAAAAAAAATTTCTAGAGCAAAATCTATAAAATTAATTAAAAAAATCTGTGCCATGCGTGTGTGACACTGCAACACTTTGTGTTTCATTGTAACACTTTTTATAATGTTGGCTCGAGCTACTAATATAGCTTTGTGAATTAATAAACAGTTCCTTCTCTTCTTGAATCTCAATGTTCACTATTGTTTTCAACTGAGATAGAGTGATTACATATGAGAAGTTAACTCAACAGCAGTTTTTTCTTGCAAAGTTGTAGTCCGTTTTAATGCTATTTGTCTCAATATGACAAGATACCCGTGAAGTAAAAGAATTGTAAATCTAAGTTTGCCAATGTAGTCAGTCCTTCATGAATTGAAGTCATTTGGGTTTTGTAAGTCTGTTTTAGGGATCTTAGTGATAAATACACATTTCGAATCGCAAGGTGAGTCTTTTTTTTTTTTAAGTACTAAAGTCATACTTGATTGCAAGTTAAATTACATATGTTTGGCACTCCATTACAGATGTACGTTTAATCAGATACAAAGTTTATAAACATATTTGCGCAAA
>JAXCGZ010013863.1:40000-49376 GCA_037179515.1 Halocaridina rubra | reverse complement strand
ATATATATATGACACCGGGACAGACGAAACCTGCCCTCATCAATAAAGGCCCGGGCACGAGAAAACACCAACACGAAGGAAAAGAAATAAGTTAAGGACAAAGTAGAGACGAGGTAATTATAAACAAAAGGAAAGCGACAGACAGACAAAAATAATCAAAGTACAGAGGACCTAGAGATGTGGAGAATTAAGCACTGAGATGACGATAGATCCGCTCTTTGATGGAAGATAGGTCATAAGAATTTGGAAAGACAGAAGGAGGAAGAGAGTTTCAGAGTTTGGATGTAGATGGGAAGAAGCAGTCACTGCACCGACCAATCCACAAGCTACAAATCTCCACACAGTACCTGTGAGATGAGGCCATTTAACGAGTGCTACGTGGCCTCGGCAGTGGGGGAAGGATGCAACTCGCCAACTCATCAAAGCAGTAATGGAAGTAGTAGCGATATACAAGAGAAAGGGATGATAACTTACGATGAAGAGAGAGAAAATCCAGATTAGAAGTAAGAGAAGGATCATTATTGACTCTGACTACCTTAGATTAAACCCTATCAAGGAGATAAGTATAAGAGGAAGCACCCCAGATGTGTGAGCAGTATTCTAAGCAGGGACAGATAAGACCTTTATAGATATTAAGTAACTGTAAAGAGGAAAATTAATGACGAAAACGAAACAGAACCCCCACATTTTTGGATGCAAATCTAGAAATATGGATTATGTGATTCCTCCAAGACAGGTTAGAGGCTATTTGGATTCTTAATATGTTGATAGAATTGAGAGGGCAAATTTCGTTAGTTTTAAAGACAATAGGGTTATCGGGAGGAGAAGAAGATAAAGAGATAGCCAAAAACTATGTTTTGGAGGCATTGAATTGAACTAAATTTCTGGTGCACCACTCATATAGAGTAGAAGAAAGAGTGATACGAGACTGATTACTAGTAGCAGATGTAAGTGAAAGAACAGAGCAATGTGGAACACCACTAGAAATCGAAGAGCAGAGAGAAGAGGTAAAGCCATAGGCAAGGAGTTTGGCCAACAGACACTTGTGCCAGACTCTATCATAAGCCTTAGAGATATCAAGGGCGACGACAAAGGATGTCCCTTAGTTCCCCAGAGAAGATGACCATACATAAGTAAGACAAGAAGTCAACAGTGCATCTTGCCTTGAGAAAGCGTTACTGGTTAGATTCATAAATACACACACACACACACACACGCACGTGAGAACGCAGGTATGCGCGCGCATGCGCAGGCACGCACGCACGCACGCACACACACACACACACACACACACACACACACACACACACACACACACACACACACACACACACACACACACTCACTCGAAGCTAGAAGAGTGAGGGGGGATATGGTGACAGTCTTTAAATTCCTTCATGGTTATGATAGAGTGGATAGGGATCGATATTTTGATATGGCTGGCTCTAGAACTAGAGGTCACAGTTTGAAGCTTCGTAAGAAAACTTCTTTGCAGGATGTAAGGAAATACTTTTTCAGTGTAAGAGTAGTTGATAATTGGAATTCGCGAAGCGAGGAGGTAGTTAATGCTATCTCAATCCATAGTTTTAAGGACAGGTATGATAAGTATCACTAAGTATAAAATGGAACCGATCAGGAGACGGGAAGATACGAGCTTTGGGCTCTTTCCCGTAAACACAATTAGGTAATCAATTAGGTAATCACACACACACACACACACACACACACACACACACACACACACACACACACACACACACACACATATAGAGCGTCATTAAATCAAATACATCTTCAGTAGGGATCATCACTGCATTTCTTGGGGGAGGGATAAACTAATCTCAGGCATAAGCGAATCCCAGGAGCCAACATGGCAGGGGAGACTTGAAGAAAATAAAGCTAGGGTTGTAGACCTGATAAGAAAGCTTGGAGTAGTTTGTGGTCCTGAGGATATTGTAAACATACACCAACTAGGTAAATATTCGAAGGAAGGAAAGCCGAGACCAACAAAAGTAACCTTTGAGAGAGGGGAAACATGTAGGGAAATATTGTTGAGAAAAAAAAAGTCTAAAAGACCTTCAGAAATTCAAAGAAGTGTTCATTAGACGATACAGAACACAGGAAGAGATGGGAAAGATAAAAAACTTGTTGCAAGAGGCAAGAAGATTAAATGATGAAAGAAATGAAGAACAGAAGAAAAATTTTCGTTACAGAGTTCTTCCAGACAAAGGGGAGATAAAGAAGATAATGACAGAAGATCAGGGGATGGGGCCTCATTAAGATTGTTATACACAAATGCTGATGGATTAGCTGGTAAGGCAGTAGAATTAAAAGATAGGATTCACAACAGTAAGGCAGATATAGTAGCAATTACAGAGACTAAGTTGAGTGAGGACATAAACAGTGTCACAGTTTTTCCTAAGGGCTTCAGAATACTAAGGGTTGAAAGATCTGAGAGGACTGGTGGAGGGATAGCACTGCTCATAAGTGAAAGGATTCAAGTTGAAGAAATAAACTTGGCTATAGAAAGTGAGTTCAAGGAATTTCTTCTTGCTCGCATAAATACTGGGTCAGAGAGCATTATAATAACTGTTGTATACAACCCACCAAGGAACCAAAATAGGCTTGAAGTTTATGAGGAAAGTCATATAGGTACTATTGAAGTCATAAACTCAGTTGTTAACATGGCACGGGAAAAAAAATGTAGGATTTTGATTATGGGAGACTTTAATCATAAAGAGATAGATTGGATAAATCTTGACCCACACAGTGGTGAGGACTCATTCGGGGCAAGATTCCAAGATTGCATACAAGGGAATTTCCTACACCAACATGTAATGGAACCAACAAGGGCCAGGGATGGAGATAAGCCATCACTACTTGATCTAGTGTTCACAGATAATGTGTTGGATATTGAAAATATTGAGTATGAACCACCAATTGGAAAGAGTGACCACTGTTTTTTTTTTTTTTTTTTTTTTAAGAGTGTGACACGGGAGAGGCAGAAATTGCCCTCATCAACAAAGGCCCGGGCACGAGAAAATACCAAGACGAAGGAAAAGAAAAAGGTTAAGGGCAAGGCAGAGATGAGGTAATGTCACACAAAGGAAAACGACAGACAGACAAAAAACAGTCAAAGTAAAGAGGACCCAGAGATATGGAGGACTTGGCTCTGAGATGATGATAGATCTGCTTTTTGAAGGATGAAAGGTCATAAGAATTAGGAAAGACAGAAGGAGGAAGAGAGTTCCAGAGTCTGGAGGTAGATGGGAAGAAGCAGTCGCTGCACCGACCAATCCGCGAGCTACAAATCTCCACAGAGTACCTGTGAGATGAGGCCGCTTGGCGAGTGTTACGCGGCCTGGGCAGTGGAGGAGGGATGCAACTCGCCAACTCATCAGAGCAGTGATGGAAGTAGTAGCAATAGAAAAGCGAAAGGGAAGATACCTTACGGCGAAGAGAGAGAGAATCCAGGCTAGAAGTAAGAGAAGGATCATTAATGAGTCTGACTGCCTTAGATTCAACCCTATCAAGAAGATAAGTAAAGGAAGAAGCACCCCAGATGTGTGAGCAGTATTCTAAGCAGGGGCGGATAAGACCTTTGTAAATTTTAAGTAACTGCAATGAGGAAAAGTAATAACGAAAACGAAACAAAACCCCCAATTTTTTGGATGAAGATTTAGAAATTTGGATTATGTGATTCCTCCAAGACAAGTTAGAGGCTATATGGATTCCTAATATATTGATAGAGTTAAGAGGGTAAATGTCATTAGTTTCGAAAACAATAGGGTTATCAGGAGGAGAAGAAGATAAAGAGATAGCCAGAAACTGTTTCTTGGAGGCATTGAATTTAACTTAATTTTGAGTACCCCATTCAGATACTCTCTGCAAATCGGAGTTAAGAGAAGAAGAAAGAGTGATACGAGATTGATTACGAGTAACAGATGAAGGTTGTGAAGAAAAGGCAGAGGAAAAGTGAAGGGTAGAATCATCGGCAAAGGCATGAAGAAGAGCGGAAGATGGGGATTGTAGAAGATCATTGATGAAGAGAAGGAAGAAAGTAGGCGAAAGAACAGAGCCCTGTGGAACACCACTGGAAACAGAGAAAGGGCTAGATGTCGCACCATCAACAACTACAGATATAGAACGGTCAGTAAGAAACAGGAAATCAGAGAACAGAAAGAAGGGGTAAAGCCATAGGCAGGGAGTTTGGCCAACAGAGCCTTGTGCCAGACTCTGTCAAAAGCCTTAGAGATATCAAGGGCGACGACAAAGGATTCCCCATAGTTCCTAAGAGAAGATGACCATACATGAGTAAGATAGGACAGGAGATCACCAGTGGATCTTGCCTTGCGGAAGCCGTACTGGTGATCGGAGATAAGTAAGTTAGATTCAAGGCATTTCAAGAAGTGAGCATTGAGCAAAGTTTCGAAAACTTAAGCAATAGAGGAGGTTAGAGCAATAGGTCGGTAGTTAGAAGGAATAGAGCGGTCACCCTTCTTAGGAACAGGTTGAACTAGAGCATGCTTCCAAGATGAAGGATAGATACTGGTTGACAGAATGAGGCAAAAAAGACGGCAAAGCACTGGAGCCAGTTCATCTGCAAACTCCTTAAGGAACCTTGCAGGGATACCATCGGGACCAGATGCCTTGTCTGTCTTTAGTGAGCGAAGAACCTTATGAACTTTGCGTGAAGAAAGGATAAGGGAGGGCATAGGGTTAGAGAGGGGAAAAGACTGAGGAACAGGTGCGCTGGAATCATTGATAGAAGAGTTGGCAGAAAAATGAGAGCCAAAGAGAGTGGCTTTGTCAGTGGGAGAGCAAGCTATAGAACCATCAGAACGAATGAAAGGTGGAAAGCTTGAGTTACAGAAGTTTTAGGAGAGGTTTTTGGCTAAGGACCAGAAGCATTTGTCAGTGGGGGAGGAGTTAAGGTCATCAACTTTCCTTCTTATATAGGAAGCCTTAGACCTTCGAATCTGAGCTGTACAGCGATTCCTAGCTATAATAAAAGTGGAGCGAGTTAAATCGGAAGGAGAGGCTTGGTAAGATCGGTGAGCCTGATTCCTACCCTGGATAGCCATGGAGCAGGCACGGTCAAACCAAGGTTTAGGGGGAGAGAAAGTTTTTGTAGAAGAGGGGATGTACGCCTCCATTCCCGCGGTCACGATCTCGGCAACTTTTACAGCTACCCGATCAGGGTTGCGGGACCGAAAGCAGTAGTCTTCCCATGGGAAGTCAAAGAGAAAGTTACGCAAATTTTCATATTGGGTTCGCTTGAAGTGCCAAAGGCGGCGTTGAGTAGGAGGGATTGGTGGTGGGGGAGCGAAAATGGAAGAGACAGAGATCATGGAGTGGTCAGATTTACCAAAAGGGGAAAGCACAGAATAAGAGTAGTTTGAAAGGTTAGAAGTAAAAAATAGGTCAAGAGTGTTTGAAGCATGTTCGTGATGATCTGGAACGCGAGTAGGATGTTTGATAATTTGCTCCAGATCATGAGTAATAGAGAAAGCAAGAGCCTTGCTTCCTCCCACATCAGTGTGAGAAGAATGAAGCCACTCACTGTGGTGTACATTGAAGTCTCCAATGTAGAGAACTTCGGCATGTGGGTGAGAAGATAGCAAGGACTCATGGCACGAGGAGAGATATTCAAAGAAAGACACAAACTCAGTGGAGTTTGGAGAACAGTAGCAGAAGCAAAGGATGATAGTGGTAGTGGAGAGATAGACTTTTAGCCAGAGTACATCAAAGTCAGGAGATTCAAGGTCCATGAGCCTCACAGTAGGAGTGTTAATGTTGCAGTAAGCACAGACCCCACCTTTGGAACGAAAACGAGTATACAGATTATAGTGGCAGATTTGGAAAGGGTCAGTGGAAGAATGTATAGACAACTGGGTTTCAGATAGGAGGAGGAGGTTAGGGAGGAAAGTGCCCAAGTGCTGTTCCACAGACGTAAGATTAGAGTTCAGCCCACGAATGTTTGAATAGTGAAGATTGAAAGAAGCAGATCTATTGGGAGGTGCAAGGTTAAGGGCAGAACCATTACTACCACCAGGCGTGTCTGCCCTCAAGCCAATGGTGGAGTCAACACGAACCCCGGAGATTCTTCGCACCCCACTATGCCGGGTACTGGGGGCCATTAGTTGTGAACCTTCCATAAATAATGACAAAATGTGAGGAAAAGGAAAGTAAAAGAGACAGATATGCAGAATGTTGTGACTTGTCAAATGTAATGGAATAGCAAGAGATGTGTAATGAATATGCCAGAATATTCAGTGTAGATGTAGGCATGAGGAAAGAACCGTCCTGAAGGAAGACTCAAATTGGAACTGTCTGGACCAGTCCTAGTTGCATCCTAATACCTTCAGTCGTAGTCTTTCAACGGGCGGTTGCGGCCATGGCCAACCTACTATATCATTGAAGATATTCTTCCTGAGAGTAGAGGCACTGAAGACATGAGGAGGACATATCCAAAAGGAGATTACATCAAAATTAATGAGCTTTTTGCAGTTATTGACTGGAGAACATTATTTTACAACAAATCTGTACAAGAAATGTATGACATCTTTTGTGAGAAATATGGGAAGATAGTAGATTGCTGCATACCTGTCACCAAAGTAGGTGTAATTCATGCCAGAGAGAAATGGTTCGATAATGGGTGTAAAAGAGCTAAGGAGTGGAGAGACAAATGCTGGAAAAGGTATAGGAGGAGAAAAAACATAAATGCCTGGCAAACCTACAAAAGAGCAAGAAATGACTACCTAAGTAAAAGGAGAGAGGCAGAGAGAGACTATGAGAGGACATCACCAGGAAGGCTAAAGAAAATCCCAAGCTTTTCCACAGCTTTATCAGAGAAACACTGAAGGTAAAAGAACAGGTTTTAAGGCTAAAGAGAGCGGATGGAAGCATCACTGAGACGGATGAAGAGATCTGCAAAGAATTGAACAAGGAGTTTCAGTCAGTATTTACAGTAGAAAATACCCCACCCCCTCAGATTGCAACGATAGAAGCTCAAGGGCCGGTATTAGAGAACATCAACCTTACAGCCACAGAGGTATGCAAAGCGCTGATGGATTTAGATGTTCATAAAGCTACAGGTCCTGATGACATATCCCCTCATGTGCTTAAAAAATGCGCAAACACAATATCAGTGGCACTAAGTATCATATTTAAGGAGTCACTGGAGTCGGGGGAGATTCCAAGATGCTGGAAACAAGCAAATGTGATACCTATCTTCAAAAAGGGAAGGAGAGATACGGCTCTGAACTATAGACCAGTTTCCTTGACCAGCATAGTTTGCAAAGTTATGGAGAAACTACTAAGGAAACATATCTCTCTTCACTTGCAATCCTTCAACTTTTTGTCAGTGAGGCAACATGGCTTCAGAGAAGGTAGATCAACAGTAACAAACTTATTAGAATTTTATGATGAGGTAAGCCAAATCTTACAGGAAAGAGAGGGCTGGGCAGATTGCATATTCCTAGACTTCAAGAAAGCGTTTGACACTGTTCCACATGGGAGACTTATTAGGAAGCTGCAATCAATGGCTAGAACAGATGAAAATGTTTTGGAATGGATAAAAACTTACTTAGAAGGTAGGGAACAGAGGGTTAGAGTAAGACACTCAGTGTCTGAATGGAGAAGAGTTAGTAGTGGAGTTCCACAGGGTTCAGTTTTAGGGCCACTTTTGTTCCTTGTATATGTAAATGACCTACCAGAGTCTGTAAATTCATTCATGAATATGTTTGCAGATGATGCAAAGATTGTGAAGAAAGTAAAAAACGAGAACAATGGTAGAGAACTTCAGGAGGATCTGAATAATCTGCATGAGTGGTCAGAAAAGTGGCTAATGAAATTCAATACTTCAAAATGTAAGGTAATGAGAATGGGTACAAGTGCAAGAAGGCCCAAGCTTGACTACTCGGTGGCTGGAGTACAACTTCAAGAGACAGAAAATGAGAGAGATCTAGGAGTAAACATACTGGAAGATTTGTCTCCAGAAATACATATAAATGGCATATTAAGAGCAGCATATGCATTCTTATCAAATGTAAGGGTAGCCTTCTGGCACAAGTACAAGGAAATGTTCAGAAATATTTATGTAACCTATGTGAGGCCAAAACTCGAATATGCAGCCCCCTTTTGGAATCCGCACTTGAAAAAGCACATAGCTAAGCTTGAAAAAGTTCAAAGACATGCCACGAAACTGGTGCCAGAAATACGCAATCTCAGTTATGATGAGAGGCTGAGGGAATTAGACTTACCATCATTCGAAGCTAGAAGAGTGAGGGGGGATATGGTGACAGTCTTTAAATTCCTTCATGGTTATGATAGAGTGGATAGGGATCGATATTTTGATATGGCTGGCTCTAGAACTAGAGGTCATAGTTTGAAGCTTCGTAAGAAAACTTCTTTGCAGGATGTAAGGAAATACTTTTTCAGTGTAAGAGTAGTTGATAATTGGAATTGGCTAAGCTGGAAGGTAGTTAATGCTATCTCAATCCATAGTTTTAAGGACAGGTATGATAAGTATCACTAAGTCTAAAATGGAACCGATCAGGAGACAGGAAGATACGAGCTTTGGGCTCTTTCCCGTAAGCACAATTAGGTAATCACAATTAGGTAATCACACACACACACACACACACACACACACACACACACACACACACACACACACACACACACACACACACACACACAGATATATATATATATATATATATATATATATATATATATATATATATATATATATATATATATATATATATATATATATATATATATATATATATATATATATATATATATATATATATATATATATATATATATATATATATATATATATATATATATATATTATCAAATAAGCACATTACATATGTGAAAACATGAATCATTTTTTTACCCCAACCGGGACTCGAACCTAGGACTTTTTGATTACTAAGTCAAGGCGCTACCACTACACCACAGAAGGTTAAAAGGAACCCAACCTTATAGCTTATATCTGCTATACTTAGGAATGAACGCATTCTAACTGAATGCCACTATGTTCATATTACAGATTCCCCAATCTCACTCGTGGCTTCATTTTAGCATTTAATTCAAATCCCAATCTCATTCGGGCCATGAAATTATCAAATAAGCACATTACATATGTGAAAACATGAATCATTTTTTACCCCGACCGGGACTCGAACCTAGGACTTTTTGATTACTAAGTCAAGGCGCTACCACTACACCACAGAAGGTTAAAAGGAACCCAACCTTATAGCTTATATCTGCTATACTTAGGAATGAACGCATTCTAACTGAATGCCACTATGTTCATATTACAGATTCCCCAACCTCACTCGTGGCTTCATTTTAG
>JAXCGZ010013863.1:0-35000 GCA_037179515.1 Halocaridina rubra | reverse complement strand
TATATATATATATATATATATATATATATATATATATATATATATATATATATATATATATATATATATATATATATATATATATATATATATATATATATATATATATATATAATATATATATATATATATCATATATATATATATATATATATATATATATATATATATATATATATATATATATATATATATATATATATATATATATATATATTATATATATATATATATATATATATATATATATATATATATATATATATATATATATATATATATATATATATATATATATATATATATATATATATATATATATATATATATATATATATATATATATATATATATATTATATATATATATATATATATATATATATATATATATATATATATATATATATATATATATATATATATATATATATATATATATATATATATATATAATATATATATATATATATATATATATATATATATATATATATATATATATATATATATATATATATATATATATAAATATATATATATATATATATATATATATATATATATATATATATATATATATATATATATATATATATATATATATATATATATATATATATATATATATATATATATATATATATATATATATTATATATATACATATATATATATATATATATATATATATATATATATATATATATATATATATATATATATTATATATATATATATATATCTATATATATATATATAATATACATATATATAATATATATATATATATATATATATATATATATATATATATATATATATATATATATATATATATATATATATATATATATATATATATATATATATATATATATATATATATATATATTTATATATACTATATATATATATATTATATATATATATATATATATATATATATATATCTATATATATTTATATATATATATATATATATATATATATATATATATATATATATATATATATATATATATATATATATATATATATATATATATATATATATATATATATATATATATATATATATATATATATATATATATATATATATATATATATATATATATATATATATATATATATATATATATATATATATATATATATATATATATATATATATATATATATATATATATATATATATATATATATATATATATATATATATATATATATATATATATATATATATATATATATATATATATATATATATATATATATATATATATATATATATATATATATATATATATATATATATATATATATATATATATATATATATATATATATATATATATATATATATATATATATATATATATATATATATATATATATATATATATATATATATATATATATATATATATATATATATATATATATATATATATATATATATATATATATATATATATATATATATATATATATATATATATATATATATATATATATATATATATATATATATATATATATATATATATATATATATATATATATATATATATATATATATATATATATATATATATATATATATATATATATATATATATATATATATATATATATATATATATATATATATATATATATATATATATATATATATATATATATATATATATATATATATATATATATATATATATATATATATATATATATATATATATATATATATATATATATATATATATATATATATATATATATATATATATATATATATATATATATATATATATATATATATATATATATATATATATATATATATATATATATATATATATATATATATATATATATATATATATATATATATATATATATATATATATATATATATATATATATATATATATATATATATATATATATATATATATATATATATATATATATATATATATATATATATATATATATATATATATATATATATATATATATATATATATATATATATATATATATATATGTATGTATGTATATATTCTATATATGCAAGCATATTCATACATGTAAATGCTTGCAGATGATGCAAATATTGTGAAGAAAGTAAGAAACGAGAACAATGGTAGAGAACTTCAGGAAGATCTAAATAGTCCGCAAGAGTGGTCAGAAAAGTGGCTAATGAAATTCAATACTTCAAAATTGAATGTAATGAGAATGGGTAAAAGTGCAAGAAGGCCCAAGCTTGATTATTCGGTGGCATGAGTACAACTTCAAGAGACAGAAAATGAGAGAGCTCTAGGAGTAAACATTTTGGCCGATTGGTCTCCAGAAATGCATATAAATGGCATAGTAAGGGCAGTATATGCTTTCTTAGCAAATGTAAGGGTAGCCTTCAGGAAGATGGACAATTAAATGTTCAGAAATAGTTATGTAACCTATGTGAGGCCAAAACTCGAATATGCAGCTCCCTTTTGGAATCCGCACTTGAAAAAGCACGCAGTTAAGCTGGAAAAAGTTCAAAGACATGTCACAAAACTGATGCCAGAAATACACAATCCCAGTTATGATGAGAGCTGAGAGAATTAGACTTTACATCACTCGAAGCTAGAAGATTGAGGGGGAATATGGTGACAGGTTTTAAATTCCCTCATGGTTATGACAGAGTGGATAGGGATCGATAATTTGATATGGCTGGATCTAGAATTAGAGGTCATAATTTGAAGCTTCGTAAGAAAACTTCTTTGCAGGATGCAAAGAAAAACTTTTTTAGTACAAGAGTAGTTGATAATTGGAATTCGCTAAGCGAGGAGGTAGCTAATGCTAACTCAATCCATAGTTCTAAGGACAATTATGATAAGTATCACGAAGTACAAAATGGAACCGATCAGGAGAGAGGAAGTTACAAGCTTGAGGCTCTTTCCCGTAAGCATAATTAGATAATTACACAGGAGATGGGAAGTTGCTAGCATCATGGGAGAATCCAAGAAGCTTGAAATAAGGGAATGTGGTACCAATCCTCAAAAAGGGAAGGAGGGATACGGCTCTAAACTATAAGCCTTCTTCCTTGACCAGCATGGTTTACAAAGGTATGGAGAAACTACTAAGAAAATACATCTCTCTTCACATGGAATCCTTCAACTTTTTGTCAGCAAGACAGCATGGCTTCAAAGAAGATAGATCAATAGTAACTAACTCATTAGAATTTTATGATGAGGTAAGCAGCTTACAGGAAAGAGAGGGCTTGGCGG
The DNA here is from genome assembly GCA_037179515.1 of Halocaridina rubra. NCBI lineage: Eukaryota > Metazoa > Arthropoda > Malacostraca > Decapoda > Atyidae > Halocaridina > Halocaridina rubra. The sequence continues at coordinate 31,723 of JAXCGZ010013863.1, read as the reverse complement.
ATTGCAATTTTCTTGACCTCCAGAAAACATTTGACACGGCCCACATTGCAGACTTATTAAGAAGTTGAAAACAATGGCGAGAATAGGTAGAAATGTCTTGGAATGGATAAAAACTTACTTAGAAGGAAGGGAATTGAGGGTTAGAGATAGACACTTAGTGTCTGAATGAAGGAGAGTTGTATCGGAGTTCCACAGGGTTCAGTTTTAGGGCCACTTTTGTTCCTTGTATATGTAAATGACCTACCAGAGTCCGTAAATTTATTCATGAATATGTTTGAAGATGATGTAAAGACTGTGAAGGTAGACCTAAATAGTCTGCATGAGTGGTCAGAAAAGATTCTAATGAAATTCAATATTTCTAAATGTAAGGTAATGAGAATGGATACAAGTGCAAGAAGGCTCAAGTTTGACTACCAAATGGCAGGAGCAGAACTTCAAGAGACAGAAAATGCGTGAGATCTAGGAGTAAACATGCTGGCAGATTCGTCTCCAGAAATGTACATAAATGGCATAGTAAGGGCAGCATATGCTTTCTTAGCAAATGTAAGGGTAGCCTTTAGGCACATTGAAAAGGAAATATTCAGAAATATTTATGTAACCTATGTGAGGCCAAAGCTTGTATATGCAGCCCCCTTTTAGGAATCGACATATGAAAAAGCACAAAATTAAACTGGAAAAAGTTTTGAGACATGCCACAGAGGAGAGGCTGAGGGAATTAGACTTACCATCACTCAAAGCTAGAAAAATTGGGGGGATATATTGACAGTCTTTAAATTCCTTGAGGGTTATGACAGAGTGGATTGGGATTAATATTTTGATATGGCTGGATGTAAGGAAGTACTTTTTTCGTGTAAGAGTAGTTGATAATTGGAATTCACTCAGCGAGGAGGTAGTTAATGCTAACTCAATCCATAGGTTTAAGGACAAGTATGATAACTATCACTGAGTGCAAAAAAGAACCGACCTGGATGCAGAACCATACAAGCTTGGGTTTCTTTCCTGTAAGCACTATTAGGTAATTACACACACGCCGGGCATTAGACCATACGCAAGCAGTATCTCTCAAATTTTTCCTTTTGTTTTTGAGTGAACCGGCTTTAAAGCATAAATCTTTAATCAAATTTGCCTGGTGGAATGAGGAAGTGCAAGAATGGGTGAAGAACAAGAAAGAAGCTAAGAAAATGGCAGATTTATCAGGCCTGGAGCAGGATAAAGAAGAGTACAAGCAGGCAAAAAAGGAGGCAAGGAGAGCAGTAGCAAAAGCAAAGGCAGAGAAATTGAATGAAGTCTATGAAGAGCTGGAAACACCAGAAGGAGAGAAGAAAATATGGCGAATTGCCAAGGCCTGAGATGCTGCAAACAAGGACTTGACCCAAGTAAGACAAATAAAGGATAACTATGGAGTAGTTCTAGCAGAAGAGGATGAAATAAAAAGCAGATGGGAAACTTATTTTGAAGGATTACTAAATGAAGAGAACCCAAGAGCAGTATTTGAAGATGGACTTCCAAATAAAGCAGTTACAACAACAGTGGCTAGAAGAGAGGTAGAGCGGGCAGTAAGGAAAATGAAAAATGGAAATGCAGCAGGACCTGATAAGATGCCAGTGGAGATATGGAAGAGTCTTGGAGAGGAAGGCATAGATATCTTGTGGGACTTAATGCAAAAGATCTTTAGTCAGGAAAAGATGCCAGAGGAATGGAGAGGAAGCTTAATCATCCCAATCTATAAAGGGAAGGGAGACATTCAGGAGTGTGGAAACTATAGAGGTATAAAGTTGTTAACTCATACTATGAAGATATGGGAGAAGATCATGGAGAGGAGACTCAGAGAGGTAACGACAATTGGGGATGAACAGTTTGGCTCCATGCCTGGAAGAGGGACAGTGGATGCCATATTTGCCTTGAGACAAATGATGGAAAAGCATAGGGAGAAACAGAAAGGACTGCATATAGTCTTTATTGACCTGGAAAAGGCATATGATCGAGTACCACGTCAAGAGGTGTGGAGGTGTATTAGAGAAAAGGGAGTCCCCCAAAAATATGTAAGAATCATCCAAGATATGTATGAGAAGACAGAGGCAAATGTTAAGAGCGGTGTGGGCTTGACAAAAAGGCTCTCAGCAAATGTTGGTCTGCATCAAGGGTCTGCTTTGAGTCCATATCTATTTGATCTGGTCTTGGATGTAGTAACCCGAGGTATTAGAAATCAGTCTCCATGGTGTATGCTCTTTGCAGATGACATTGTACTATGTAGCAACAGACGAGAGGTGGTGGAGGGGAAGCTTGAGGAGTGGAGAAGAGTGATGGAGGATAGAGGACTAAAAATCAGCAGGAGGAAGACAGAGTACTTGAGGTTGAGAGATGATGAGGATGGGGAGGTCAATTTGCAGGGGAAGGTGTTGAAAAGAGTTGAAAAGTTCAAGTATTTGGGATCAACAGTAGCAGAGGATGGTGACCTAGAGTCAGAAATAATCCACAGAATACAAGCGGGATGGAAGAACTGAAAGAAAGTGTCTGGGGTGCTGTGCGACAGGAGAATATGGATTAAGTTGAGGGGTAAAGTGCATAAGACAGTTGTGAGACCTGCGATGATGTATGGAGCAGAGACATGGGCAATACAGAAGACACAAGAGAAAAAACTGGATGTGGCAGAGATGAGGATGTTGAGATGGATGTGTGGGGTGACAAGAAGAGATAAGATCAGAAACGAGGTAACTAGAGGTACCTCAAAAGTTAGAGAACTATCAGATAAGATACAAGAAAGTAGACTAAGATGGTATGGTCATGCCGTTAGGAGGGATGAACAGTATGTTGGGAGGAGGGTGATGGAAATGGATATACAGGGTAGGAGAAGGAGAGGGACACCAAATCGTATGTGGATGGATTGCATCAATGGCGACCTGAGATCTAAAGGTTTGTTGGGTGAAGAGGTATGGGGCAGAAACAAATGGAGAAAACAGGCCAGAAACATCGACCCCACATAAAAGTGGGAAAAGATGTAGACGAAGAAAAAGAAATTCTGCAGAGTATTGTGAGTAAAGAGATATATCTGTAGTAAGCGAGACGGTCCATACAAATCAAAGGGAAAATCTGAGAATACCTTTGAGTGGGGAAGAAGAAGAAGCTGTCTTGCCCTGTCTTGAAGGAAGTTTAGAAGAGTTGCCAAAGGCAAAGTTATCACATTACCTATTTTCTGTGTAAATTGGGGAGAGTTCTTACAGCCATATTACATAATCCTGTGGTTTCATATATTGCTAAAATCAATATCCTTCCCATATAGATGAACTTTTTTATCAATTTATTTATAATTGAATAAATAAATAAATACGAAAAATACACCTGTCAACAATGCTGAGTTAAGGTACCAAGTTGTACAGTTGTTTCACTTTTTCCTTTTATCTGTTCTCTTTTATTATTATTTTTTGTATAAATTGAATTAGATTTAAGGTCTCATCCTGTGATAACATACCATGTTAAAGTGTTATTAATATTTTTTTTCTTCTGAAATGACCGGTTTAGCAGTTGAAAGTAAATATAACAGAAACAGGTGGGTGTCGCCATGGTTGCATATTCGAACTTTCATTCATAAGGGCTCTTGTTTTCAATATTTTCTTCTCTAATTGCCAAAGTTAAATCTTAAGTTAGAATTTGTGTTACCAGAAAGATGACCTGAGTAACTAAAGTAGTACTCATATGCAGATATTGAAATTATGTGTGAAGCGTAAATAGACACATTTATCTCTATCTCTTTTTTTTATATACATATATATTCTGTGAAAGGCAAAACATCAAAATGAAGCCGTCTCTGTCCCTAACCCCCCATCCAATGGTAAGGGAAGGGGTAGTTGAGGATCTCAGGGGATATGGGAGGAGTAGCTCTAATAAAGGTTTAAACAAAAAGTCAAGGACCTTGCGACCCTTGTAATAAACCTGGATGATAAAATTTGGAATATGGATAGAGAAATGAAAGAGAATGAAACATTTAGAGAGGATATAACAACTTTGGAGGAAGCAAATAGGGCACAAGGGCAAGAGAGAAAAGAACTAGAAAAACGAATATAGAAGATGGATGGAGAAAAGAGTGAACTAGAAACCAGAATTTCTAAACAAGAAGATAACAACAAACAGCTGAATGACAACTTGAATTAAATAAATGCTATTTCACTGCTCCCTTCTGAGAGTGACGAGATTGCAGCTTGGAAAATCCAGATTAAGGAAAACATCGAACACTTTAGAAAAGAGTTTCAAGAGCTGAATACAGAACATGATGCCATGGAAACTTCCTTTGCTGATGCACTAACGGGAAATGTGGCAGTTAAAGAGGCTGTGAGGATGGTGGCACTGAAAAACATAAAAACGGTTGACAATAAAGAAACAATAATAGAAAAAATTAAAGACATTGTGATGGAAAGGGCTAATCCACTGATTAAAGAGGCACTTGATAAAGAGAAGACTGTGTCAAGTTCAGGCAGAGGTGAATCCCAGGAGTCGACATGGCAGGGGAGACTTAACAAGGTAAAGCTATGGTTTTAGACCTGATAGGAAAGATTGGAGTATTATGTGGTCCAGAGTATATTGCAAACATTCACCAACTTGGTAACTATTCTAGGGAGGGAAAGGAAAGACCAACAAAAGTAACACTTGAGAGAGAGTACTGATGTAGAGAAATACTGATGAGAAATAACTAAAGGACCTTCAAGAATTCAGAAGAGTGTTCATTAGACCATACAGAACACAGAAAGAGATGAAAAGGAAAAAAAAACTTGTTGCAAGAGGCTAGAAGATTAAATGAGGAAAAAAATGAAGAACAGAGGGAAATTTTTTGTTTCAGAGTTCTTCCAGACATAGGGGATAAAGAAGATAATGACAGAAGATCAGGGGATGGGGCCCCACTAAGATTGCTGTACACAAATGCTGCTGGAATAGCTGGTACGGCAGTAGAATTAAGGGATAGAATTCACAACACTAATGCATATATAGTAGCGGTCACAGAGACTAAGTTAAGCAAGGACATGAACAGTGTCACAATTTTTCCTAATGGCTTTAGAATATTAAGGATTGAAAGATCGGAGAGGAGTGGTGGAGGGATTGCATGGCTCATAAGTGAAAGGTTTCAGGTTGAAGAAATAAATCTTGCCATACAAAATGAGTTCAAGGAATTTCTACTTGCTTGCATAAATATTGGGTTAAAGAGCATTATAATAACTGTTGTATATAACCCACTAAGGAACCAACATGGGCTAGAAGTTTATGAGGAAAGTCATATAGGTACTATTGAAGTCATAAACTCAGTTGTTAACATGGCACGAGAGAAAAAATGTAGGATTTTCATTATGGAAGTATTTAATCATAAAGAGATAGATTGGATAAATCTTGACCCACACAGTGGTGAGGACTCATTCTGAGTAAGATTCCTAGATTAGCGTACAAGGGAATTTCCTACACCAACATGTAATGGAACCAACGAGGACAAGGGGTGGGATGAGCCATCACTACTTGATCTAGTATTCACAGATAATGTGTTGGATATTGCAAAAATTGAGTATGAACCACCAATTGGAGAGAGTGACCACTGTAAGTTGTTGATGGAGTATATCATTGAAGCTGTTCTGTCTGAGAGTAGAGGCACTGAGGACATGAGGAGGAACTATCCAAAAGGAGATTACATCAAAATGAATGAGCTTTTTGCAGTTATTGACTGGAGAACCTTATTTTACAACAAATCTGTACAAGAAATGTACATCTTTTGTGAGAAATATGGGAAGATAGTAGATTTCTGCATACCTATCACCAAAGTAGGTGTAATTCATGCCAGAGAGAAATGGTTCAATAATTAGTGTAAAAGAGCTAAGGAGTGGAGAGACAAATGCTGGAAAAGGTATAGGAGGAGAAAAAACAGAAATGCCTGGCAAACCTACAAATAAGCAAGAAATGAAAGGGACATCACCAGGAAGGCTAAAGAAAATCCCAAGCTTTTCCACAGCTTTATCAGAGGAAAACTGAAGGTAAAAGAACAGGTTTTAAGGCTTAAGAGAACGGATGGAAGCATCACTGAAATGGATGAAGAGATCTGCAAAGAATTGAACAAGGAGTTTCAGTCAGTATCTACAGTAGAAAATACCCCACCCCCTCATATTGCAGAGATAGAAGCTCATGGGCCGGTATTAGGGAACATCAACTTTTCAACCACAGAGGTATGCAAAGCACTGTGGGAGGTAGATGTCCGTAGAGCTACATGTCCTGATGATATATCCCCTCATGTACTTAAAAAATGCACAAACTTAATATCAGTGGCAATAAATATCATATTTAAAAGTCACTGGAGTCAGGGGAAATTCCAAGATGCTGGAAACAAGTGAACGTGATACCTATCTTCAAAAAGGGAAGGAAGGATACGGCTCTAAACTATAGACTAATTTCCTTGACCAGCATAGTTTGCAATGTTATGGAGAAACTATTATGGAAGCATATCTCTCTTCACTTGAAGCATATCTCTCTTCACTTAGAATCCTTCAATTTTTTGTCAGTGAGACAACATGGCTTCAGAGAAGGTAGATGAACAGTAACAAACTTATTAGAATTTTATGATGAGGTATGCCGAATATTACAGGAAAGAGAGGGCTGGGCAGATTGCATATTCCTAGACTTCCATAACGCATTTGACTCTGTTCCACATGGGAGACTTATTAAGAAGCTGCAAGCAATGGCTAGAATAGGTGGATATGTCTTGGAATGGATAAAAATTTACTTAGAAGGAAGGGAACAGAGGGTTAGAGTAAGACACTCAGAATCTGAATGGAGGAGAGTTAGTAGTCAAGTTCCACATGGTTCAGTTTTAGGGCCAACTTTTGTTCCTTGTATATGTAAATGACCTACCGGAGTGTGTAAATTCATTCATGAATATGTTTGCAGAGTATGCAAAGATTGTGAAGAAAGTAAAAAACGAGAATAATGGTAGAGAACTTCATCGAGAACTAAATAGTCTCCATGAGTGGTCAGAAAAGTGGCTAATGAAACCCAATACTTGAAAATGTAAGGTAATGAGAATAGGTACAAGTGCAAGAAGGCCCAAGCTTGACTACTCGGTGGCTGGAGAACAACTTCAAGAGACAGAAAATGAGAGAGATCTAGGAGTAAACATACTTGCAGATTTGTTTCCAGAAATACATATAAATAGCATAGTAAGGGTAGCATATGCTTTCTTATCAAATGTAAGAGTAACCTTCAGGCACATGGACAAGGAAATGTTCAGAAATATTTACGTAACCTATGTGAGGCCAAAACTTAAATATGAAGCCTCCTTTTTGAATCCGCACTTGAAAAAGCATGTAGCGAAGCTTGAAAAAGTTCAAAGACATGCCAAGAAACTGGTGCCAGAAATACGTGATATCCGTTATGATGAGAGGCTGAGGGAATTAGACTCACCATCACTCGAAACTAGAAGATTGAGGGGGGATATGGTGACAGTCTTTAATTTCCTTCATGGTTATGATAGAGTGGATAGGGATCGATATTTTGATATGGCAGGCTCTAAAACTAGAGGTCATAGATTGAAGCTTCTTAAGAAAACTTCTTTGGAGGATGTAAGGAATTACTTTTTTTAGTGTAAGAGTAGTTGATAATTGGGGTTCGCTAAGCGAGGAAATAGTTAATTCTAACTCAATCCATAGTTATAAGGACAGAAATGATAAGTATCAGTAAGTACAAAATGGAACCGATCAGGAGACAGGAAGATACGAGTTTTGGGCTCTTTCCCGTAAGCACAATTAGGTAATCACAATTAGGTAATCACATGAAATGTGCGACATCTTTTGCGAGGAATATGGGAAGTTGGTAAATTGTTGCATACCTTCCACCAAAATAAGAGCTATTCATGCCAGAGAGAAATGTTTCAATAATGAGTGTAAGAGAGCTAAGGAGTGGAGAGACAATAGCTGGAAAAGGTAAAAGAACAGAAAAAACATAAATGCTTGGAAGACTTATAAAAGAGCAAGAAATGTTTACCTAAGTAAAAGAAGAGAGGCAGAGAGAGACTATGAATGGGATATCACCTGGAAAGCTAAAGAAAATCCAAAATATTTCCATAGCTTTATCAGAGGAAAACTGAAAATATAAGGACAGGTTTTAAAGCTAAAGAACGCAGATGAAAGCATCCCTGAGACGGACGAAGAGATCTGCAAAAAATTGAACAAGGAGTTTCAGTCAGTATTTACAGTAGAAAATACCCCATCCCCTCAGATTGCAGAGATAGGAACTGGAGTCAATCATAGTATCAAGTATCGTTCACATTAGCCATGGGCCGATATTAGAGAACATCATCTTTTCAGCCACAGAGGTATGCAAAGCTCTGATGGAGTTAGATGCCTGTGGGGAAGATGTTGTTAAGTTTATGTTTTACCTAAGGGGACTCAAGGTACTGAACTCGGTTAGGAGTCCACAGAAATCCAAGGTTAATCTTTACCTGCACACCCTCTAAATACCACTACTCAGTTATATGAAACTCAGAATTCAACTTTCTTTTAAGTTTGGAAATGCAAGGACACATTAAAAAAAATTTAATTAATTTTGGAAAACCGGAACAAATTTAAAAATAACTTAAATTTATGGAATGCAGCCTCGAATCCCGTAGTTGGTGAGCATGATTTTGATTCCCGGCACCACAGATGGATGACAAGACTTTGGCCTCAGCTCGAAGATCACCTCTGTCACACAGGCAGAGTAGAACAGAGGACACTTGTTTGTGCCAGATGAATTTCTGAGAAGACGCTCCTGGAAATTGCTTCCAGCCACATTTAAGAAGTTTGGAGTAAGCATGACTGCTGAGGTGAAATCTTGCCTCTGTGACATTTGGCAGCCAATCAAGAGAGCTCAATTATCCCTCTAGGTGACTTCATCATTCTGCCAGCCTGTAGAGTTTATCGAGAACAGTAATTCGTCCCCCAATGGTTTTATTTAGTATAGTGGAGGTCCCTTGCAGGCAATTATGGCAGAGATTCATGGAAGAGACAGTATTTTAGGTGCAACAAGCGGAAGCAAACAAAAGAAACGAGAAATAATTATAGGCAAAATAGGTTACTGGTCAACATCTGCAGAGCGTTCTTTACGTTGCAGAAAGAATTTTAATATTCAAATAGTAAAGAAGCTACTGAAATGTATCTAGACAGACAAATGAGATATTAGCAAGGTCAAATTTATAGCAAAATTTATCAGTAAGAGCAATTTTTATAATAAGGCAAAATTTATCAGCAAGAGTAATTTATGTAGTAAAACAAAATTTATCAGCAAGAGTACTTTTATAATAAGAAAATTGCATAAACAACGTATCTAACAGACTTGCTAGAATTGCGGCATCATACATGAGAGAAAAAGAGAGAACAGAGAAAGAGGAGGGAGATTTAAATATTGGGATCATGCTTTCTACACGTACAAGAATATTGAACAAGATATATTTAAAACTAGCTATATACTGAAATATAAATTGCAAATAATCATAATCTGCAAAATGCAAGGAGTGAGATTTTTTTTTTAGTAAGAAAAGAAAAGATAGTTAAAAGTTCACTAAATAAGTAATAAGGTATCTATAATGACCTCTGGTAACTTGGAGCAGAACACTCTGTCAGAAAGGCCCTTTCAAGAGAATATTGTAGTAACAAAATTCTACTACAGAGAACGAAAAAATAGCAGAGGAAGTTATGGTGACTTCAGTGTTATTATGAGGGATGAGAGATCCTTTTAAAGGAAAAGAACAAATAAAAAAAATTAGGATCCACCACCGGAACATATCATACTATTAGTAGAATTGTCAAATTATTTAAGAAAATATTAAGTGACATGCAAAACAAGAAAGGAATGTAATCAAATTCAAATTTCAAGTTGCGAGATCCTTTTAAGGGAAAAGAAAAAATTTTATATTAATTGGGATCCACCACTGGAACATATCATAATATCAATATTTAAGTTTAAGAATTCTTCCATGCAATTAGTCAGTAGCTTAATATATTATAAAAATTAAATATACGTAAAAGGAGAGTTTCTAACCTAATCATCCTTAACAGTTGAGACTGGATTTGAAACAGCTTCAGCTATTCTACACTAAACTAAGCTTTTCCGCCATGTTCTGGCTTTCAGGTCCCATAAAAGGAGAATATAAAACTACAATCAAAGATATATATTTCTATTTCTTCTTCTTCGTCTTCCATAAGGAAAAACGTTAATAGACATGAATACGTTTCATAAGGGTGTATAAACAAGCTATATTAAAGAAAATTAAGTAAAACCCATTTTACAAGTACAAGACCAAACTGAAATACGCATGTAAGCTAAAAATAAACAAGTACAGTATTAAAGATATAATGATAAAATAAAAATAAACAACACATCAGAGAAGTAATCTTTACAGACTACTTAAGCTGAGGCTAACAGCACCAGCTTTCTCATTTGAGGGTAACGACCATCGACTTAGTTGGTCAGGGAGGTCATTATCCTTTCCATCAACATATTGGGCAGTTTGCTTGAAAATATTCAGGTGAAGTACACACCTTTTCAGCCGAGGATTCAGCTTGTCTGCAGCCTGTAAATATAGTAGAGGATGGTGATCGATTCTCAGTGTAAAATGTTGGCCATACAGATGGACATCAAATTTCTTTATGGCTCAATATGCAGCCAGAGTTTCCTTTTCCAAGTTGGAGTAATCCTGCTCTGCATGGCGAAGCCTGCGACTTTCATATTGCACTGGAGCTACTTCTGCTGGTTGTCCAAGCAAGCTAGCAAGAGCACAGTGCCCAGGCCTTTGTCTGAGGCGTCAGTCTGCAAGATAGAGGGAAAATCTGGGTTTACCAGCTGTAATACTGGCTCACCCACCAATGCTTCTTGGAGCTTGAAAAATGTTCTCTTTGCCTCATCTGTCCATTGAACAGGGGAGGTCCTACCTCGCTTTGAAGAGGTCATTTGCTACAAAGGGGCAACGAGAGTATTAAAGTGTGGAGTGATCCGTTGGTAGTAGCTGACACCTCACAGGAATTAGCTCAATTGAGTGACAGTAGCAGGTGTTTCCATAACCTTAATAGCTTCCATTTTGTCCTGTAATGGGGACATAACTCCTTCTCCAGCCAAGTGGCAGAGATACTGCAATTTTATGAAACCAATCTTGCATTTGGAAGGCTTTAAGTGGAATCCATGATGCTTCAGACCAGTGAGAACTCTTCAAAAAGTCGTGGGGTGCAATGACCAATCCGGAGAATGCACCAGGATGTCGTATATAAATCATGAAACATTGTCATGGTTCTGCAATACTGTCCTCATGATTCGGCTGAAGCAGCCAGGGGGATTCACCATACCAAAAGGCATGACCCTGAACTGGTACAGACCGTATCTTGTAGAAAAAGCTGTTAGAGGCTTGGTAGTCTTACTTAGTGGGACTTGCCAAAATCCACTGGCCAGATCCAATTTGAACAGGTAACAGGCTTGGGAGAGTAACGAGATAATATATGGTTAGCATTGGCAAAGGGCTTTCCATCAAAGATGGTACGGGAGTTAAGCTTACAATAGTCGAGGCAGAACCTGTGACTGCCATCTCGCTTACGCATTGCCAGTAACAGTGAACACCAAGGCGAAATGCTCTTTTCAACCATTCCGAGGCATTCCCAAGTGTCAAGATCTTCCTTCAGCTGTATGGACAACTGGTGGGGAAGGCCATAGGAATGCCAAAACTGCTCTGGGTCAGTCAATCTAACATGATGCTCAAGGGCAGTAATTGCCCCTGGGAGATCATTGAAGACATTCTAGTAGTCCTCTTATACCATGTTCAGCTATTCCCAGTAACTCAGTTTCAGTCTGGAGTTAATAATGCAATTACTCACACATTCCTTTCGGTGCATGGGAATGGCAGGATCCTTACCATCATCAAAAGGTAAGGTTACGTCTTCCATTGCAAGGGCAGTTGCTGCAGCCAGAGGGGCTTCTTCAGAAAAACTCCACTCCTGTAAATCCGTTTCCACCACAAGGGAGGAGTACTCCAATATAGGAGGTAAAGGGTCGCTATAATGTAGCACCAGTATTGCTGCAGCCTCAGAAGCAATGGTGCTGCTAGGGGTGCCTATTGGGGTAGCTGGGAGTGCCAGCGCAGGATCCCTGTTGGCCTCCGGGACCTCGCAATATAGCTTCAGCTGGTTATTGTGGTATTTCTGGTTACTGCCAATAACATTTAACACGTAATGGTTGGGGGTCACACATTGTACCACAGTGTACAGTCCTTGCCAGTGTAGCATTAGCTTGTGAGTATCTGTTGAGAGAAGTAACAGTGCTCAATCCCAGGGTGTCAGGGCATGACGCTGGGCACACTTGCCAAAGACGAGCTTGGCAGTCTGCTGGTAACCCTTAATGGCTGAATGCACAGCTTTCTAGGCCTTTTTGAAGTGGACTGAAAACTTCAAATATATTCATGAACATCCCTATCATCATCCTTGATGGTAGGTGAGTCCCAACATTCTGCCAAGAACTCCAATGGGCCTCTGATCTTATGAAAATAGACCAACTTGAAAGCGAGTATCCAGTAGTGTCATGGGGCGTGTCTCTAAAGGAGAAAAGTGCAGCAGGAATGTACTTGTCCCACTGGCTGAGTATATCTATCACTAGCTTGCGCTAACATCACCCTCAGTGTCTCATTATAGCACTCACATCATCCATTTGAGTAGACATGATAGACTCTTGTGCAGATGTGCTTCATCTCTAAGTGGTTACAGAAAGCCTCAAAGTACCTACTTGTAAACTGATTTCCATTGTCATAAGTGACCTGCTCAGGGAACCCAACCCTGGAGGAGATTTCAAATAGGACCTGAGCGACTGCTTCAGTCATGATAGAAGATAGTGGCATTGCATCCGGGTACCTTATGGCCAGGTCGACATATACTAGGAAGAACTGTTGCCCTGTGGACATAGCAGAGTTAATAGGACCTAACATGTCAATAGCAACCTTAGAAAATAGCTCCGTTGAGAGCTTAGTTATGTCCCTGGGGACTTTCAGTACCGGTGCCGTAGAGACGGATTGACAGACGAGGCAGGAGCCCAGGTATCTACCTCCGTGTACATGCTTGTCATGCAAAAACCTTCTGGAGGAGTTGCCGAGCTTTTGGTTTGCCTCTGTGTCCGCTCATATATAATCGTGTGCCACATGCATAGCCTGACAGTGCAAAGAAAGCAGGCACCACCTGCGAAGAACTCCATCTTCTAGGGTGCAAGAGATCTGGCCTCCTCCTCTCACCGTAAAGGTTCTCCCCCTCGGTGGCTTATTGCATCCAGCGCTTGAGGCTGGGGCACTCCTGCTGCAGCTTGGCAAAGTCTGGGCAGGACTTCAGTGGCTCTAGAGGTGCATCATCTGGTAAAGGAGGAGAAACTCTCTGCGTTCCACATTACGGGTACTAACCGTGACAGAGTCTACGGAGTCAGTTGGAGAATCGTCCAAATTCTTGGCATCAGAGTGAGAAGTTGCTGCTGAAATTGCTTGTTGTGACTTTGCCTGAGAAACGTTCCACTTAACAATGTCCTCATAGTAGGGGTCAGCCTGGAAGATAGGAGCCAGGTTCATTACACGACCCACCAAGATAGGGTGTAAGGGCTTTATCAATGCCACAGCTTGGGCCTTTCCCTTGTAGTACTTGCAAACCAGGTCGATGACACAGCAGCATCGTGTCTGAAGATCTCCATCAGCAACATGCAATCAGACAACCTGGCCTATGTAATCTACATCCCTGATGAATTTCTTGTCAACAAATATGCCACTGGCCTCTGTGTCGAGGGCTATCTCAAATTTCACACTATTTATGGTCCCTGGGCACGTTGGAACCGTCTGGAGATCAACATGTTCAGTGAGCTGCACATTGGCAACTCCGTGCAATAGGTCCTCGGCGTTATCGTTGGTGTCCCTTTCTGGACTTGTTTCTACGGCATTGGCAGAGTGAGTGGCCAGATGGCTATGCTAACTGCCTCTTGAGAGGAAGTGTGGTGGCTCTTAGAATTTGGCTGAAATCCCTGGGAATGTGGAGCAGGGGAATTTCCCTTGCCTCTGAATGGATAAAACTTATGTTTTACCGAGTCGTCCTTCTTGAGTGTGGGTGCATGGACATAATAAGGCTTAGGGGAGTGAGGAGGAGGATCTGGAAGATTGAAGTTCTGAGAGGGGCCCTTGTGCTTCACGTTCCTGCGATCTCCTCTCCAGTGAGAATAATGGCCTGCTGCGTGGGGAGATGACACTCTGAAGCCGAGCCTTGGGATCGGCATTTCTTGACCTCATATTGTCACAGAGACGTACTCCAGGCTGGTTGTGCTGGAGATACTCGTCCACAGCAGTTAACTTTTCTCGAGGTCGATCCCATCCTTAAGCTGGGTCCATATGCACACAAGAACATCCATAGGGAGGTCCTTGGCAATTGAATCAAACATCAAGAAAAGATACAACTTTTCTGGGGGACACTTTGCAACTAGCATCCAATCATCAAAGAGGCGAATCTTGCAGCTGCCCAAGGCACTACAGTTCTCCTCATTCAATGGGAAAGTGGAGACAAACCTAGCATGACACTCACCTGGGGAAGAGTTCTGTGAAGCAAGGAGTGTGCTTTTAAATTTCTCTTAGTCTCTCAGTTGCACGCGGTCAAGTTCACTGATTAGGGCGATCAGCTGCTGTGCCATCATTACCGGCAACAAGATTCACAAAGGAGCAGATGTCAGTGTCAAGCAGTTGCTTGCCGTCATCCTCGAATTTCTGCATTGAAGGGGCTCTCACATGAGGCTGGCCCCCCATTTCCGAGTGAAGCACCTTCTTACCACGTGACTGGCACTTTTTACAAGTTGAGAGCTCTCCAATATTTAGAAATAAACAAGAGACCGTGACCTGCTACGGACGTTAAATCACCCAAGCAAGGTATCTAAGACCACAGTGACTCTCTAAAAGGATTTGCATGAGTTGTGAGTAGTGCAGAACTTGGATTTTTCTGAAGTGAAAATATTTGAAATATTTGAATCCCTACTCTACATCCCCTCTTGACCTGTTGGCTGAGTTCTGCGCATGTGCACTGGTGTCGTGTCGTCACTGAGCTTCCACCGAGACTCCGCTTAACAACAATGGATTCAACTGTTATTACCAAACTATTGGAATCTCAAGAAAATGCATATAATAATGCTATGGAGGTTATGGTGAAACAGCTTAGTGACAGGATAAAGTCACTCGAATCCACAGTTTCCGACCTTACGACAAGCCTGGAGTTTAGCCAGAGAGAAATTGATGACCTTAAATCGACTATTAAAATTCATGAGAAAGAAAAGATTAACGACAAAGAAACAATCGATAATCTATCTCAACAAATAAATTCTGCAAATCAACAAATAACCACCTTAGAAGAACGCTTGAATTACCAAGAAGATTATTCCAGAAGAAGCAACATCCGATTAAGCGGTGTGGAGGAGCGACACGATGGGGAGACCTGGGAGCAAACAGCGCAAGGTGTCAGCCCTGCTAGCTGATAAACTACAGTTGGAAGGTATGTCCTTGGAGAGGGCTCAAAGGGTGGGACCACTTCGTGATGACAAACCTCGCCCCATTGTGGCCCATTTCTCCAGCTACTGTGACAGAGAGACAGTCATGCAAAATGCCAAAAAGTTGCAAGGCACCAAGATTTACCTTAATGATGACCTGTGTGCTGCATCACAGGCAATAAAATATGCACAGATGCCAAAACTAAAACAGGCTAGATCAGAAGGGAAAATAGCCTACTTTAGGCATACTAAGCTCATCGTGAAGAAACGATACAACTGTGACAGAGTGTTTCACTCAAAGTTACCAGAGGCTGTTAGATGCCTTATTAATTAATTTAGTAACTTAACTGTCATTTTTCTAACTAAAAAAAATAATTCCCACTTCTTGCCTTTTGCCGATTATGATTATTTGCAATTTATATCTTAGCTTATAGCTAATTTTAAATATATCTTATTTACTATTCTTGTATGTGTAGAAGCAGAGTCCAGATATAAAGGCTGCTCCTACCTTTCCACCTTTTCAGTAAACCTATCAGATACGTTTTGTTTACAATTTTCTTATGATAAAATAGCTCTTGCTGATAAATTTGTTATAAATTTGACCTTGCTGTTATGTCATTAGCCTGTCTAGATACATTTCAGTAGCTTCTTTATTATTTGAGAACTTAAATTCCGTCTCCTACAACGCAAAGAATGTGCTAGAGATTGTTTACCAGTAACCTAACTTTCCATTATTATTCTCGTTTTATTGTATTTGCTTCCACTTGTTGCACCTAAAATACTGTCTCTCCCTTGCATCTCTGCTATAACTGCCTGCCAGGGACCACCACTAAAGTAGTCCTTAAATGATATAAGAGCCAATTACTGCTCTAGAAATATATCCTACAGAACGTCACCAGGACGGACAATGAAGCGTCCTCATTTGGCGGCCAAATATCCCAGAGGCAGCATCTCGCCTCAGCAGTCAAGTTTATTTCAACCTTATTTACGTGGCATCTTCACAGGAATTCGTCTGGAACAAACAAGGTGAGGGATAGTGTATGGTAAAGCTCGTGGGTCAAGCAAATTGGTTTTTCGAGAATTAGTTGCATTCGTTACTGGCTAAGTCCTACGAATTTTTCTCAGATACCATTCCCATACAAACGATAATTTGTAGATTACCTAACTTGAATCTCACTTGCCAAAGTTAATTCCTTAACCTGGAATTACAGCTGATATACATTGCTAAGAAGTTTCTTTTCATTGAATGTGACAAACAAAAATCTCATCCTCTGAAGACTGGTTATGAGCCCGTAAAAATCTATCCCTTCTCCTAACAAATAATAATTTCATTTCACCCCTTTCTATCATCGTAAATAAAGTGTTTTACGTCAAAAACTCGTGAATAAAGCTATTTGCTATATAAATTGCAAATAATTAATCGTTTAACTAAAGTGTTTTATGCTATAAACTGCAAATAATTAAAAGGTAATTTTACCCTGTTGACCTTGCAACTATTTCCTGTTAACCACAATTTAATGAATGCATGCTGTATTTATCTTGCTATTTCTTCATATGTTGGGGATAAAGTGTTTTGAGTTATAAGTTGCAAATATTTCAGAAGGTGATTTTGCACCCTCCTTTTCATTGCAAACAGTTCTTGATAACCAAAAGTGAATGAATACTGTATTTATCTCGTAGATTCTTTCTTTATCATATATAGAGTGTTTTACCATATTAATTGGAAATCAGTAATAAGCATTGCAACTTTTGTGGTTGCCCACAATTTAAGGAATATATACAGTACTGTATTTGTCTTGCTTATTCTTCATTTATTGTGAATAAATTGTCTTCCTTTAATACCAGCAAAGAATTAATGGTTTTGTATGCTATTATGGTAGCATAAATATTTCTGGTTAGCTGTGAATAACCAATATATTTTCATCCAGTAGAATAATATTGGAAACTCATTATATGTGTGTTCATGCCTTCAGTTTCCCATTATTAACAGTGTGTCGTTTCTGTTTCTGCAATTGCAGTGTCCTCTATTCTACTTTGCCTGTGTGACAGAGGTAATCGTCGAGTTGAGGCCAAAGTCTTGGCATACATCTGTGGTGCCGGGAAACGAAATCGTGCTCACCACCTCCGGGATTTGAGGCAGCATTTCATAAAATTTAATTTGAGAAATTTAATTGAATTCTTTTAATGTCATTGCATTTCCAAAATTAAAAGAAAGTTGAATTCTGAGTTTCATTTAACCGACTAATGGTAATAGAGATGGGGTGTTCAAGTACAAATATCTGTCCTGTCTGCTTGTGAGCTCTTAACCGAGCTCAGTACTTTGAGTCTCCTTAGTAAAACAGAATCTTAACAACACTCTACCATTCCCCCAACAACAACACCGAGAGAGCAACCGGGCATTATCCTTCTCAGAGTTCATCGGCTCCAGGCAGCATTCAGCACCAAGTGGTAAATGAAGAACCTGTGATAAATGTGGCTGGTGCAGTGGGTGGCGCGAATGAGGAGATGACCAGGATCGGTGATGCGGGGGTGGGGGGCACAGGAGTGGGGGGAGAGCGATATGTCGTCCCCCGCACCCCTTCCTGCCGAGTCACCCACCACGGGCGCTGTAACACGCTCTTTCCCAAAACCAATAAATGGCCAGAAGAACCCGGCAAGATTTGGAAGAAATAAGTGGCAACTTGTAAGTCAGTAAATGTAAAAGTTGTGTAATGTATTTCTTCATCATGGCTGTAAATAGATACCTTCCATACTATTCCATGAGTAACAATAAACTTATAAGGCTAACAAACAATGACAAAGTACTTCCAAATTACTTAAGTATCAATGAGCTTGATAAGATGATATTTAACCCACTTGATCTAGAAAATGAAATAAATTTGTTTTTGAATAATATGAGAAATGCAACCAACACTTTTTCAAATTATATATACTTAAATGACCTTTATTCAAATCTAAATAAAGCTAATGCATTTTTGGTTTTGTGCATGCACATTAGAAGTCTTGTAAATAATCTTCAAATATTTGTTGATCAATGTTTAACAGAAAATAATATATGTGATGTAATGGGTATTTCGGAGACAAGGCTGAATAATGATATTGAATCATTGTATAACAGGTTATAATATGTACACTCAGAAGAGAGACAGGAAAGGTGGAGGTGTATGTATGTAGCAAATAAGTATAGTTCGTGTATTATAAAGGAGCGCAGTATGAAGGAACGATTCATTGAATGTGTTAGTGTACAGGTACATAACAGTAAGGAAAATTGCTTCTTCGCATCTGTATATAGACCACCAAAGGAGAACATGCCTGAATTCCTTGGAGCTTTACTGAAAGTATTTGATTTTGCTGCAAGAAAAAGTACAAAACTACTTATTTATTCTGTGATTAGAACTTAGATTTGTTTAAAACAAATGATCAAAGTGTAACTGATTTTATAAACATAAAGCTTTCACGTGGCTGCTTTCCACTAACTACTAAACCTATGAAAGTAATTGAAAATAGTGCATCACTTATCGATCATATCTGGACCACAAATCTTGAAGACAACATAAGCAATTACATAGTGTACACCGACATAACAGATCATTTCGCAGTATACTCCCAGTTTAAAAAAGAAGATCATAAATTTGATGCATATGTAGAAAACAGACATTACTCTGATGATAACATAGCTAAATTCACTAGAGATATATCACATGAAAAATGGCAACATATCATAGACCTAAATAACGCAAATGAAGCTTTTAATAAATTTCACCGTACATTTAGAGATAAATTTCTAGACTGCTTTCCTCTAAGAAAATTGACTGTAAATAATAAAAACAACAGGTGCCCACATATAACTGCAGGATTAAAAAATAGTATCAAAGAAAAACACCGAATAAAAAGGCTTGCATCAAAATGGCTTTTGTCCTTTGGAACCAGATATAAAGCTTATAGGAACAAACTAGTAACACTACTTCGAGCTGCAAAAAATTTATATTTTCAGGATAAGCTTGAGAAGAAACAAGGAAACAGCAAGGCCACCTGGAATACAATAAACAGCCTAATGGGACGAAAACAATTTAATCAATCAAAGGAAATCAAATTAAAAAATGATAATGACCACATTGCTAATATCTTTAATGATCATTTCTTAACTATAGCACAACCAACACAGGAACAACAAAATGTGCAACAAAACTCACACTGCCAGTTTCTTAATAATCCACCAGACTTTTAGTTTTACTTATATCTTGTAACAAGTGAGGAAGTCACTAAATGTATAAAAACCTTAAAACCAAGTACAGTGTCGGGATATGATGAATTTCCATCAAAACTACTCCAAGTCACTGTCCATTACATTGATACCCCACTTACCCACATAATCAATCTGTTTTCAGCATGGATGTTTTCAGACAAACTAAAATGTGGTAAAGTAATACCTATGATGAAAATAACTATAGACCTATATCAATCTTACCGTCCTTAGGTAAAGTGTTTGAAAAAGTGATTGTTCACAGACTTAAAGAATTCCTTGAAAAGTTCAACATTTTATCAGAAAATCAATACGATTTCCGTAATAATAAGACCACTGAAAAAGCAATAATGAACTTTACAAGTGATGTTTATCAAAATTTGGAAAATAAAAAACTTTGTTGCAGGGGTTTTCCTAGACTTGTCCAAAGCATTTGACTCATTAGACCATGATATACTAATAGAAAAACTAAATTGCGTGGGTATTAGGGGAACACCATTACAGTTATTTAAGACTACTTGAAAAATAGAAAACAAGCCGTATATTGTAATGGGAAAGCATCTTTGTTGCAAACTATTGAGAGGGGAGTACCACTGGGATCAATACTGGGCCCTCTGTTATTTTTAGTTTATATAAGTTATATTTCCAATGCCAGTAATAAATTCAAATATATTCTTAACCTCCTCTTGCATGATAATAACCTTGCCCACCTGCATTCTGTTTTAAATAGTGAACTAGAAAAAATTAACAACTGGGTCTCTGCTAATAAATTAAAGCTAAATGTTTCCAAAACTGACTATATCTTATTTCAAAATAGATCTGCAGCACACATTATTGGTCAAGTTAATATGAATGGGTATGAAGTTAAAAGAGTTGCTTGGAAGAAATTTTGGGGAGTTATTATTGATGAAAATTTAAGTCGGATATATCATATTTAATCTATCTGCTCAAAACTGTCCAAGACGTGTGAAATTTTGCATAAAATTCGCCATAACCTAACAAATGAGGCCTTAAAAAGCATATACTATTCCTCTTATTATATACTGTTTGTCCATCTGAGGTTGTACTTGGCCGTCAATAGCAAGGGATGTATTTGTAACTCAGAAAAAACTAATCAAGACTACTACATATAGAGGAAAATATGACTCAGCTTCCTCTTTATACAAGGAGCTAAACTTGCTTAAATTTAATTACTTTATACAATATTTCTGTCTTATCATTATACATAATGATGTTAATGATAAGAATCATAATAGAAGATTATTTAGATTTATTCAACACAACCATGGAACCAGAGGTAATAATATAAATTTGATATGTCCACAACCGAGAACAACCTAGTACAAATTTTCTATTCACTGTTTTGGTCCAAAATGTTGGAATGCATTACCAGAAGACTTAAAAACAATAACTGGCATAACTTTATTTAAAAAGAAACTCAAACAGCATTTATTTACTAGGCAAAATCAAGCAGCTATTGAATAATAATTAATACAGTATTGGTACTTCATTATGTCCAGATTAAAATCAGGCTACTGTTTTGTTTTATTACAAGACAAGTATGAGATTGCTATATTGGAGCTTTTGTTAACTATTGCCGTCATACTTTAATTATGTGAAATGTATATTAAACTGCCTGCCAAGGAGCTCTTGCTCAGCAGGCTAGTGCCTCTGAATATAAAGTACATATTTATTCCTGTATATATACTGAATATTTGGCAATAAAATCTATGACTATGACTATGATTATGACCACTGTCAGGGGTTCCAGATCAAATCCGAGCGAGTGCAAGTTCATGTTCTCGTTGCACCTGCGCCTGGTCATAGCCGCATTGCGCCTGTGCTTGGTCATGGTTGCGTTGCGTCTGCTTATTGTCTTGTTGGGCCTGTGCATGCATCTAGTCATAGTTGTGTTGTATCTGCTATTTCACTTTCTCCTCTAGCTCAGCTTGGTGTGCAGCCAACTTTCCAAGAGCACACTTGAAGAGCTTCTCCCTGGACATGTTGTATCGCTCACCAAGAACGAACATCTTGTCAAGGTAGCTGTCCTCATCGAATATATCGATGGTTTCTTGTGATTGCTTGGGAGCCATGGTGGTTTCCTGTAACTTTCCAGTAGCTATGGTGATCTTCAGAACAGTCAACAATGAATCGCCAAAACAAATCAACAGTACAAAGCCAAAAGAAAGCAATCCAAACCCCCAAAAAATCTACAATAGTAAGAAAAATAAAAACAATTGAAAGAACCACGCAACACCAATGAGAAAAAAAAAATCAATACCACAGTTCCAACTTAAATGTAACAGTGATCCCAAAATCTCACTATGAAAGTGACTCAAAATTCAATCAGGTGCAACAGCAGAAAAATGTTGCAAAACAGTGTATGAAACACTGGTAATACAGAATGGCAGTCATGCCTCCTTTACTGCAATATGTGGCAGAACCTGTGGTTATGGTGCAAATGAAAGGAATGCGCAACAACAAATTATACGGACAAGCACCCGATGCAAGAGGTTGCAAACAAGGCCGAGCCTTAGGATCGCCCTTCTTGCCCTCATTACATCATAGATTTGCACTCCAAGTAGGTACTCGTCCACAGCAGCTAAACTTTTCTCGAGGTCAATCTCATCCTTAAGCTGGGTCCTTATGTTCGCAAGAACATCCATAAGGTGCTCATTGGCAATGGAATCAAACATCAAGAATGAATGCAACTTCTCTGGGGGACACTTTGCAATTCACAACCAATCATCAAAGAGGCAAGTCTTGTGACTGCCAAAGGCACTACAGTTCTCTTCGTTCAATGGGAAAGTGGAGACAAACCTAGCACAACACTCACCTGGGGAAACTTCTGTGAGGTAAGGAGTTTGCTTTTAACTTTCTCGTAGTCATTCAGTTGAACGTGGTCAAGTTCACTGACCAGGGCAATCAGACTGGGTGGCATAGAGGTGAGCAGCCAGCGAATCTTCTCAGCTGCTGTGCTATCAATAGCAGCGAAAACTCTTGAAGGAGCAGATGTAAGTGTCAAGTGGTTGCTTGCCTTCATGCTCGTATTTCTGCATTGGAGGGGCTCTCTCGTGAGGCTGGCCCCCATTTCCGAGTGAAGCACCACTATCAGGGGTTCCAGCTCAATTCCCAGCGAGCGCAAGCTCATGTTCTGTGTCTGATCATAGTCACGTTGCGCCTGGGCCTGGTCATGGTCGCATTGTGGCTGCTCGTTGTCTCATTGGGCCTACACCTAGTCATAGTCGCATTGCACCTGCTCTTTCGCTCTCTCCTCTAGCTCGGCTCTGCGTGCAGCCAACTTTCCAAGAGTCCTATCGAACAGCTTCCCTCCACACATGCCGTATTGCTCTCCCAGAAGAAACATCTTGTCAAAATAGCTGTCCTCGTCAAATATTTTGATGGTTTCCAGATTAACCGTACAAAGTTAAAAGAAAGTAATCCAAACACAAAAATATCTACAATAGTAAAAAAAGAATTGAAAGAACCACACAACACCAAGGAGAAAAAAAATCAACACCACAGTTCTTACTTAAACGTCACTATGATCCCAAAGACTGACTATGAAAGTGACTCAAAATACAATCAAGTGCAACAGCAGCAAAATATTGCAAAACAGTGCATGAAATACTGATAATACAGAATGGCAGTCATGCCTGCTTAACAGCAATATGTGAGAGAACCTGCGGTTATGGTACAAATGAAATGAATGAGGAACAACAAATTTTATGAATTAGTAACCGATGCAAGAGGTTGCAAACGAGTAGAGTGTGGAGGTCGTGCCTGCGTAAGAGCGTGTATATGGCAGTACCCGCAAGTAAAATGTCAGAAGTAAAATTCTGGAGTGTTGCCAAAAAGGCAAAGACCCTATACAAAATACACCAAAGATAAGCTAACGGCTCACTAGGCAGTCAAGTTGTACATGTGTCTACTAATACTGGGAAAATATATTTTTTTAATGACAACTCGGAGACACATGGAGGACTTAACCTAGACTCAACCAACGACACCAAATGTTTTTCTTACCAATCTATGAGCAGTCAATGCTTGTATTTAAAAAACTCAATTTTAAGCAATGCTTACTCCAGATTCCTAAATCACAGAAAAATAAAATAATTCCTAACAGATATCACCCTTAACAGGCATGTAAAATACAAATGCTTTGAAGCTTAATCTTATCACGCAAATAAGTGAAATCTTAAATAACACATCTTGTCATGCAATATTTCTTAATTCTGGCTACTGCATAGTCTCATGTAGAGTTTCTGAAATTTTGTTTACCACATAGTAAACAAGGAAAATATTAGTTATTGTAATAAATTTTGAAATTATTAAAAAAAAAATTCTGATTCGCAACACAATCTTCTCTAGGAATCGAAATTTTTGTGAGCAGCCTAAGATCCGCTCATTTCAACAATCCAAGCCAATGGTAATCAGGTTTCATGTGCAACGTTAAAAAGCAAAATAATTTTTTTGCTTTTTATTAATATCAGTCTGTCTGTGTGGGTCCCTGTTCAGGCACCAATTTATTGTGGGGAAGATGTAAGATTCTGCTTTACCTAAGGGGACTCAAGGTACTGAACTCAGTTAGGAGTTCACAGACACCCAAGGTTAGTCTTTAGCTTCACACCCTCCGAATACCACTACTCAATTAAATGAAATTCAGAATTCAACTTTCCTTTGATTTGGAAATGCAAGGAAACATTAAAAAAAAATAATTAATTTTGGAAAATTGGAACAAATTTAAAAATAATTTACATTTGTGGAATGCAGCCTCAAATTCCCGGTACCACAGACGGATGCCAAGACTTTGGCTTCAACTCGAAGATCACCTCTGTCACACAGACAGAGTAGAATAGAGGATACTTGTCTGTGCCAGATGTATTCCTGTGACGACGCTCCTGAATATTGCTGCCAGCCACGTTTAAGAAGTCTAAAGTAAGCTTGACTGCTGAGGTGAAATCTTGCCTCTGTGATGTTTGGCCGCCAATCAAGAGAGATCAAGTGTCCCCTATGTGACATCTTTTTCAACCAACCTCTAGGGCTTATCAAGAACAGTAATTATGTCCCCTATATGTTGTTTATTTAGTATAGTGGTGGTCCCTCGCAGGCAATTATGGCAGAGATGCAAGGGAGAGACAGTATTTTAGGTGCAACAAGCGGAAGCAAACAAACAAAATGAGATCCATTTATGGGCAAAATAGGTTACTGGTCGATGTCTGCAGAGCATTCTTTGCGTTGCACAAGGAATTTCAATATTCAAATAGTAAAGAAGCTACTGAATTGTATCTATGTGAAGTGGGGAGGCTGTTAAGTTTCTGGTTTACTAAGGGGACTCAAAAATACTGAACTCGGTTAAGAGCTCACAAATAAACAGGACATTTATTGATTTTGCAAATTACGCATGCAACCACTACTCGGTTAAATGAAACTCAGAATTCAACTTTCTTTTAATTTTGGAAATGCAAGGAAACATTAAAAAAATTTAATAAATTTTTGGAGAGCTGGAACAAATTTAAAATTTATATTTATGAAATGCTGCCTCGAATCCCAGAGGTGGTGAGCACGATTTCGATTCCCGGCACCACAGATGGATGCCAAGACTTTGGCCTCAACTCGACGATCACCTATGTCACACAGGCAGAGTAGAATAGAGGACACTGCAATTGCAGAAATAGAAACAACACACCAATAATAACGGGAAAACCAAAGGCACGAGCACACAAATAATGAGTTTCTAATATTATACTACTGAATCAAAATATATTGGCTAGTCACAGCTAACCAGAAATATTTACTTTACCGTAAGAGCATGCAAAACCATTAATTATTTGCCGGTATTAGAGGAAAACAATTTATTCACAATAAATGAAGAATAAGCGAGACAAATACAGTATGTATTCCTTAAAATATGGGCAACCACAAAAGTTATAATGCCAATTGGACAAAATTGCTCATTAATTATTTGCAATTTATATGGTAAAACACTCTATTTATAATAAAGGGAGAATTTATGAGATAAATACAGTATTCATTCAATTTTGGTTTTCAAGACAATTGCAATGCAAAAGGGGCAAAGCCCCCTTTTGATGTATTTGCAACTTATAACTAAAAACACTTTATCCTCAATATATGAAGAATTAGCAAGATAAATACAGTATGTATTCATTAAATTGTGGTTAAAAGAAACATTTGCAAAGCCAACAGGGTAGAATTACTTTTTAATTATATGAAGTTCATAGCATAAAACACTTTAGTTAAATGATTAATTATTTGCAATTTATATAGTAAATCACTTTATTATCGAGTTTTGATGTAACACACTTTATTTACGATGATTGAAAGTGGGTGAAATGAACTTAGAATTCGTTAGGAAAAAGGAATAGATTTTTATGCGGTTATAAACAATATTCTGAGGATCAGATTTTAGGTTGGCACATTCAATGAAAGAAATTTCTTATCACTGTATATCGGTGGTAATTTCCAGTTCAAGGAATTAAGCTTAGCAAATGAGATGCCAGTTAGGTAATCTATAAAAATTCGTTTTGTATAGGAAAGGAGTCTGAGAAAATTTTCGTAAGATTTGACCAGTAAAGGATTTGACCAGTAACGAATTTAACCAGTTTCTCGAATTCCCAATTTGCCTGTTCAACGAGCTTAACCATACACTATCTTTCACCTTGTTTGTGCCAGATGAATTCCTGTGAAGACGCCATGTAAATAAGGATTGAAGTAAGCTTGACTGCTAAGGCAAGATCTTGCCACTGGGATGTTTGGCCATCAAATGAGGACAATTCAATATCCCTTCTGCTGACATCATCTGTAGGATATATATCCAGAGAAGTAACTTATTCACAAAATTTTTGAGGACTACTGTAGTGGTGGTCCCTGGCAGGCAATAATGGCAGAGATGCAAGAGAAATACAGTATTTTAGGTGCAACAAGCAGAAGCAAATAAGAAAATGAGAAAATTATTATGGGCATAATAGGTTAGTGGCAAACATTCTGTAGAATTTTCTTTGCATTTGAGGATACAAAATTTTAACTCTTCAAATAATAAAGAAGCTACTGAAATATATCTAGACAGGCTAATGACATATCAGCAGGGTTAAATTTATGACAAAATTATCAACAAGAGCGATTTTTATAATATAAAAAATTTATCAGCAAGAGCTATTTTATCATAAAAATAAATCGTGTAAAAAACGTATCTAATAGACTCGCTAGGATTATGACCTCGTTCATGAAGAAAAGGAAAGATCAGAAAACAGAAATAGGAGGGAGACTTTTATATTGGGATCAAGCTTTCTACATGTACAAGAATATTAAATAAGATATATTCAAAATTAGCTATAAGCTGCAATATAAATTGCAAATAATCAATATCTGTAAAAGGCAAGGAGTAAGAATTATTTTAGTAAAAAAAAAAAAGGACAGTTAATAGTTGCTAAATTAACTAATATGGCATATACTGCAGCCTCTGGTGACTTTGAGCAAAACACTCTGTCACATTCTAGACATTTTTTTTCCCTTGATAGTCTCCCTTGAGGGTGAGCAGACCTTCCCTTGTGGTCCGCAGGTGGGGTAAGATTTTGTTGATTTTAGGTGGTATTTACTCTTGCGGGCAAATGGGCTTTCCTATTTGGTGAGGAGGTGGGGAGAAATCTTGTTATTGTTGGTGGTATTCACTCTTGAGGGTGATCGGACTTTCCTATTTTGGCCCACAGGTGAGGTTGTGCAAAACTGTAAAGATAATGGAAAGCATAAGTGTTCAGTTGAGGATTATTAGTTTACATCAAACAAGTTAAATGAATTCCTGTTTCGGAGGTGAGAGAGAGTTATTACATGGTTATCTTGGTGGAGGGTATTGACTGATGATATTTAGTAGACTGTTCATGTTGTTGTTTGTTGCTAGTCTGATTATGGAGCTAGCAACATGAAGGGCATTTGGATCTTCGCTGGATGTTGCGGGGGCACCAGTTTTCCGTCGAATTTCTGAAAAGGAATCACATTCGAGGATGTAGTGGAGCAGTGGATGTGGTGAGGCTACCTGGCAAAAGGTGCATTCCCTGATGATATCATCCACTATTCGCCAGGTGCACTTGTACCTGAGTCTCAGACGGTACACATTGACCGCCGTGCTTCGTCGAAGGTTCTTAGGCAGGGTGATTTGCTGAAGATCAGTGGTGGCTTTGTACCACCAGATGGAGGGGGAGCCAATGTCTGTGCACAGGTTGTGTTTAGATATTAAGGCATTAAGGAGTGACTTGGTGGCTTTAGTTTTATCTGTTGAATCCCAGGAGGCAAAGATATTTGGATTTCTGCTCTGAGAGTGGCTTGTTTGGTGGCTTGATCAGCTTCCTCATTTCCCTTGATGCTGACGTGGCTGGGAATCCAGGCAAGAGTGATGGCTTTTCCAAGGCTGGTCATCCTGTGGTAGTGGCTGAGGATGGTGGTGATGATACGTACATTGTCTCTGAGGAGTGGCTTCTTGATGGCCTATAAGGCGCCTTTAGAGTCAGAGAGAATTAGGGCATGGTCATCTCCTTGCTGGATGAAGAATTCGAGTGCACTGGCTATGGCAACAAGCACAGTCTGGAGCGATGAGCAGAAGTTTGACAGTCTCCAGGATAGGACGTGGTTTCCAGTGGTGAAGGTGGCGGCTGAGGCTCCAGTTTCTTGATTTACTGAACCGTCAGTGTAGTAGACTTGAGAGTTTGGCATGCTCCAGCTCTGAATTTTGTCCTTGTATATGTTTTTAAGGACAAGCGGATTTACCAAGCTTTTAAGGTTGTCAGGGAGCTCGATCTTTATGTCGAGTGGTTGGTCAATCCATGGGGGTGGGCATCTGTATTCAGGAAGCGGAGTGTCCTGTATATTGGCTAGGATGCTCTCCCTGACTGGCAGTGCTTGCAGGCTAGTGCAGACCTTGGCTGCCCAGGTTTTAGGATGGTGGTTGGGGTGGCAATTGAGGGCTAGATGGAGATTTGTGCCAGCGAGGCATTTATGTTGGGCAGTGGTGGTTTTGGCCACAAAGAGGGTCAGTCTTTGCTGAGCTCTGAGTTTGGGTGGCTTGAGTCCCGATTCCATCTGGATGTTTTCTCTCTTGGTACACATGGGGGCTCCAAGAATGGTACGTATGGCGTTGTTTTGAATTACTTCTATCTTGTCCCACTGTTGGTCTTTTAGTAGCCAGAGTGTGGGACAAGCATAGTCTATGAGGCTGCGTATGGCTTGTACATAGAAGCTTCTGAGGACATTAAATGATGCACCATTGTAGAGGCCCAACATCCGACAAAGGACCGCTTGTCGCTGGCTGCACTTGTCACGCAAGTGTTGAATTTCAGGTCCAAAGGTTAGTCTGCTGTCGATGATTACACCCAGGTATTGGTGCTTGGTAACCCAGTCCACAGGCTTATTATCTATGACCAGATTAATGTCTGGTCTCCACTGGTGGATGGGAAGGGCCTTGGTTTTGCGGGCATTGATTTTAACTCGGAAGGAGATGGAGGCTTGGTGAATCTTGGTGAGGCAGCGCTGTGTCTTGTTAGAGCTTCTGTCACCTATTGTGACAAGGGCAAAGTCGTCCGCATAGTTGAAGAGTTTGGCTCCATGTGGTAGTGCGATGTCCATGAGTTTTTCCTTGAGACAATTAAAGAGGAAGGGGCCAAGGATTCCACCTTGGGGGGGTCCCATTTTTGTGGTTTTTGTAGGTGGAGTAGTGCCCATCTACTTTGACTCGTGCACTACGGTTTTGTAGACTTTGCTTGATCCATGAGAGAAGGTTACCTTTGATCTGCTTTGAAACGAGAGCTGAGAGTATTGCCGGCACATTGGCTAGTTCAAAGGCCTTCTCTAGGTCTAGAAAAATGATGTATCTACGGCAGTTGTTGATAAATGATAGCATGGAGGCTATGCATTCTGAGGTGCCTAAGCCAGGCTGGTAGGCAAACATGTTTTCTGTGAACGGTGGGCATTTCCAGCGAACTCTGTTAAGTACCATCTTTTCTGCCGTCTTGCTCAGGCAACTTAGGAGGGAGATGGGGCGAGGGTTGTCAGGGTCCTGTGGTTTTGGGATGGGCTGAATGTCTGCTCTGTTCCATGAGGCTGGTATGTTTCTTCGTGTGTATGTCAAATTGATCAGAGAGAGCAGAGCAAGCTCCCGTTGGGGCCCCATATTTTGAATCACTGTGTATGTGATTCTATCAGCACCTGGGGCTGTGTTCTTAGGGCTTTTGCTTACTCTTAGTAGCTTAGTCAGAGAGAATGGGGCATTTGTTTCGTCTTCAGTGTTGATGGCCTCTTCTATTTCTCCCCATCTTGCAGTGGTGAGGTCCTGAAGAGTTGTTCTGGTGGTGATGGGGAGCTGGTTGGAGCTTGCTCTATCCGCGAATTTGACGGAGAGTTCTTCTGCTGCCCTGCTAGGATCCCAGTGGGGGGTGATTTTAGGAGGTTTACCTTTAGCAAAGGAGTTAATGCTCCTCCACATCTGGCCCACGGAGGTTTGAGCATCTAGGGTGGAACACCACTCTAGCCATTTTTTTCCTCTTAATGTTGCGTGTCTCTTCATGGACATGTTTTTGACTGCCTGGAGAGTGCGGTAGGAGTCTTCAATGCGACGTTTCCTGTGCATTTTCTGGATGACGTTGAGCCGGTGATTGAGTTCTTTAACTCTGTCACAGTAGTACCATCCGTCCCGATGAGTGGTGTGTTGTGGTTTGCAGAAGGGGATGGAGGAGTTTGCTGCAGCTTGCAGGGCATTGACTAGCTCGGCCTCTGCTTGGTCGATGTCTTCGGATGGTGTGTAGGCTGAAAACCAATTGCTGAGGTGCTCCTGGAATCGGCCCCAGTCGGCCTTCTTGAAATTCCATCGTGGGGGAGGAGCAGGGATTTGGAAGATTTCAGGAATTGGCAGCGTGAGATGGATCCCGTAGTGGTCGCTTGTGACCAGGGGATGAACTCTCCATGTGGCGTCTTGCTTTAGGGAGTTGGAGACAAAGGTGAGGTCCAGTATTCCACCTCTGTCATGTGTTGGCTCATGATTGTTGAGAAGGGAGACATCTTCTTGGTCGTCAAGCAGGCTCATGATGTGTCTGCCTGCAGCACAGGGGCGCTCATACCTGAATCTTGGATGGTGCGCGCTGAAGTCGCCTCCTATTACCAAGTCACGATGACTGGCTAGCCCGAAGAGGGTAGTCAGGTCTAAGCCACCATCGTGTTGTCTGTAAATGTTGTACAGATCTATGCAGCTGCCCTGAAGTTTGATGTTAACAGCGAGGACGTGGACATCTTTGCCGCAGTGGACCAGTTGGGTTATTTCCTTGGCTAACATGGTTTTTCCTGATGAAGGTGGCACTGCCTCTGTTCTCCCCTGGAGACCAGTGCTGGTAGAATCCTTTGTATCTTGAGATTTTTGGAGTGTTTTGCTCTGTGCACAGGGTTTCCTGAACCATGATGACATCTATGTTGTCAGCCTTGGCAATGCCTTCAAGATGTTGTACCTTGTGTCTGAGACCCTGGGCGTTCCAGTGTAGGATCCCGAGATTAGACATCTTGATGATTTAAGGAGGTGGAGGTGGTAAGAGTGGTGGTTTGTTGAGGCTGGTGGTGGGTTCTGGAGATGAGGGCTTGGGCAACAATGGAATGGGCTACTTCGATGACTTGATTGTAGGCATCTTGAGGAGAGGCTTCGGTTTCTAGGAGTCGGACGGCTGCCTGTATGGCTTGAATAATATTGTTGGTGAGCTCATTTACTGTGAAGAGGGCTTGCTTTTGGGAAGAGGAGGCAGAGGAAGGTGTCTGGATAGGCTGTTGAGGTGTGGGGGTATGGGATTTAAGTCTAGGGTCCCGGGACCTAGTGTGGTGAGTGGGTGTGTGTGTGGTCTGAGTGTTGCATGTGACTGTATTGGGTGCTTGAGTGTTGCATGGGGTGGAGGTGTTGGTGTGAGTGTTGCA
>JAXCGZ010013862.1:40000-49434 GCA_037179515.1 Halocaridina rubra | reverse complement strand
GAAGAAAATAAAGCTAGGGTTGTAGACCTGATAAGAAAGCTTGGAGTAGTTTGTGGTCCTAAGGATATTGTAAACATTCTCCAACTAGGAAAATATTCTTGGGAAGGAAAGGTGAGACCAACAAAAGTAACCTTTGAGAGAGGGGAAACATGTAGAGAAATATAGATGAGAAAAAAAGTCTAAAAGACCTTCAAGAATTCAAAGAAGTGTTCATTAGACTATACAGAACACAGGAAGAGATGGAAAAGATAAAAAACTTGTTGCAAGAGGCAAGAAGGTTAAATGAGGAAAGAAATGAAGAAGAGAAGAAAAATTTCCATTTCACAGTTATTCCAGACAAAGGGGAGATAAAGAGGATAATGACAGAAGATCATGGGATGGGGCCTCATTAAGATTGTTATACATAAATGCTGATGGATTAGCTGGTAAGGCAGTAGAATTAAAAGATAGGATTCACAACAGTAAGGCAGATATAGTAGCAATTACAGAGACTAAGTTGAGTGAGGACATAAACAGTGTCACAGTTTTTCCTAAGGGCTTCAGAATATTAAGGGTTGAAAGATCTGAGAGGACTGGTGGAGGGATAGCACTGCTCATAAGTGAAAGGATTCAAGTTGAAGATATAAACTTGGCTATAGAAAGTGAGTTCCAGGAATTTCTTGTTGCTCGCAAAAATACTGGGTCAGAAAGCATTATAATAACTGTTGTATATAACCCACCAAGGAACCAAAATAGGGTAGAAGTTTATGAGGAAAGTCATATAGGTACTATTGAAGTCATAAACTCAGTTGTTAACGTGGCATGGGAGAGAAAATGTAGGATTTTGATTATGAGAGATTTTAATCATTAAGAGATAGATGGGATAAATCTTGACCCACACAGTGGTGAGGACTCATTCGGGGCAAGAATCCTAGACTGCATACAAGGGAATTTCCTACACCAATATGTAATGGAACCAACGAGGGCCAAGGGTGGGGGTGAGCCATCACTACTTGATCTAGTATTCACAGAAAACGTCTTGGATATTGAAAAAAATTGAGTATGAACCACCTATTGGAAAGAGAGACCACTGTGTGTTGTTGATGGAGTATATCATTGAAGATATTCTGCCTGAGAGTAGAGGAACTGAGGACATGAGGAGGAACTATCCAAAAGGAGATTACATCAAAATGAATGAGCTTTTTGCAGTTATTGACTGGAGAGCCTTATTTTACAACAAATCTGTACAAGAAATGTATGACATCTTTTGTGGGAAATATGGGAAGATAGTAGATTGCTGCATACCTGTCACCAAAGTAAGTGTAATTCATGCCAGAGAGAAATGGTTCAATAATGAGTTTAAAAGAGCTAAGGAGTGGAGAGACAAATGCTGGAAAAGGTATAGAAGGAGAAAAAACATAAATGCCTGGCAAACCTACAAAAGAGCAAGAAATTATTACCTAAGTAAAAGAAGAGAGACAGAGAGAGACTATGACAGGAACATCACCAGGAAGGCTAAAGAAAATCCCAAGCTTTTCCATAGCATTATCAGAGGATAACTGAAGGTAAAAGAACAGGTTTTATGGCTTAAGAGAGCGGATGGAAAAATCACTGAGACGGATGAAGATATCTGCAAAGAATTGAACAAGGACTTTCAATCAGTATTTACAGTAGAAAATACCCCACCCCCTCAAATTGCAGTGAGAAAAGATCACGGGCCAGTATTAGAGAACATCAACCTAACAGCCACAAAGGTATGCAAAGCGCTGATGGAGTTAGATGTCCATAAATCTACAGGTCCTGATGTTATATCCCCTCATGTACTTAAAAAATATCAGTGGCACTAAGTATCATATTCAAAAAGTCACTGGAGTCAGGGGAGATTCCAAGATGCTGGAAACAAGCAAACGCGATACCTATCTTCAAAAATGGAAGGAGGAATACGGCTCTAAACTATAGACCAGTTTCCTTGACCAGCATAGTTTGCAAAGTTATGGAGAAACTACTAAGGAAACATATCTCTCTTCACTTGGAATCCTTCAACTTTTTGTCAGTGAGGCAACATGGCTTCAGAGAAGGTAGATCAACAGTAACAAACTTATTAGAATTTTATGATGAGGTAAGACGAATCTTATAGGAAAGAGAGGGCTGGGCAGATTGCATATTCCTAGACTTCCAGAAAGCGTTTGACACTGTTCCACATGGGAGACTTATTAGGAAGCTGCAAGCAATGGCTAAAATAGGTGGAAGTGTCTTGGAATGAATAAAAATTTACTTAGAAGGAAGACAACAGAGGGTTAGAGTAAGACACTCAGTGTCTGAATGGAGAAGAGTTAGCTTTGGAGTTCCACAGGGTTCAGTTTTAGGGCCACTTTTGTTCCTTGTATATGTAAATGACCTACCAGAGTCTGTAAATTCATTCATAAATATGTTTGCAGATGATGCAAAGATTATGAAGAAAGTAGGAAACGAGAACAATGGTAGAGAACTTCAGGAATATGTAAGTAGTCTGCATGAGTAGTCAGAAAAGTGGCTAATGAAATTCAATACTTCAAAATGTAGGGTAATGAGAATGGGTACAAGTGCAAGAAGGCCCAAGCTTGATTACTCGGTGGCTGAAGTATAACTTCAAGAGACAGAAAATGAGAGATCTAGGAGTAAACATACTGGCGGATTTGTCTCCAGAAATACATATAAATGGCATAGTAAGGGCTGCATATGCCTTCTTATCAAATGTAAGGGTAGCCTTCAGGCACATGGACAAGGAAATGTTCAGAAATATTTATGTAACCTATGTGAGGCCAAAACTTGAATATGCAGCCCCCTTTTGGAATCCACACTTGAAAAAGCACATAGCTAAGCTTGAAAAAGTTCAAAGACATGCCACGAAACTGGTGCCAGAAATACGCAATCTCAGTTATGATGAGAGGCTGAGGGAATTAGACTTACCATCACTCAAAGCTAGAAGATTGAGGGGGGATATGGTGACAGTCTTTAAATTCCTTTATGGTTATGATAGAGTGAATAGGGATCAATATTTTGATATGGCTGGCGCTAGAACTAGAGGTCATAGTTTGAAGCTTCGTAAGAAAACTTCTTTGCAGGATGTAAGGAAATACTTTTTCAGTGTATGAGTAGTTGATAATTGGAATTTGTTAAGCAAGGAGGTAGTTAATGCTATCTCAATTCATAGTTTTAAGGACAGGTATGATAAGTATCACTAAGTACAAAATGGAACTTATCAGAAGACGGGAAGATACGAGCTTTGGTCTCTTTCCCGTAAACACAATCAGGTAATCACAAACACACTTACATACAAACATACACCACGTGATGACGCCGATCGTCTTCCCCAACACCATAACCACCAACAATTACCTCCACCTTTTCTCTCTCTCTCTCTCAGCTTAATGGTGCGGAAAAACAATGTAGTTAGTGCTCGGCTCAGAATGGGGTATCGGCCTTTATGGCAGGTCTCCCAGACTCTAGATATGCCACAGTACACCTCCTGTAAATTATGCGACTGTCCTAATGCTAACACTCTTGACCACTATTGTCTTCAGTGCCCCACAGTGAGAGATGTTTTACCACGAGGTCAGAACTTAATACAGATCTGCTCATTTTTACTTAATGATGACAACCTTGATGTTATTCTTGCTTGTTATCCTCACTTTGGTGGACATTAATTATACTGAATTATACATATATTTTCTGTATGTTGCTGTATAATTCTGTTTGTGTATTCTGTGTTTCTCTGAGCTTTACTTTTGTATATAATGTACTCTGTGCTGACATACTGTGAGTTGTGTGTTAGTATGCAGCAATGTTTTATCAATGTGTACACCTCCCTGTAAACTATGTTCTATTCTTGGTTTTGTATCCATTTGAAGCATTATTTGTATGAATTCCTGTAATGTCTGACACCTTGGTGCAATAAATTAATAATATAAAATAAAATAATCTCTCTCTCTCTCTCTCTCCAACATTCTATTTATCCATCCCCCCAAACTCCATTTGTCCCAGCCAACTAGGGAGGGGCACTGTACACAGTTATTAAAGTAAATAAACCAACAAACGTTAATAATAATAATAATAATAATAATAATAATAATAATAATAATAATAATAATAATAATAATAATAACATAATAATAATAATAATAATAATAATAATAATAATAATAATAATAATAATAATAATAATAATCTCCACAATCATCATCAAAGGAAAATTATTGTTGCCGATAATAATAATAATAATAATAATAATAATAATAATAATAATAATAATAAGATCTAAGGAGAATTTTTGGAATAGACATCATGAAAGTAATGCAGATGTATATTAAAACCCGGCAGAGAATTGGATATTCATTACACATCTTTTATAATCCCTTCTCATCTGACAGGTCATCACACTCTCCATCTCTGTTTCTCTTTACTTTATGTATTCTTCGTGCCCAGGCACAAAAAAGGTTATTTAATTCTATTATTTCTTGGCCCGTCCTGGTGTCACAATCATTAAAAAAAAATTTTTTTTTTTTTTTTGCTCGGCATAAAATCTGCGATGCATTGAATTTGCGATAGGTGAACCGGGATATGGAGAGGGTTCACTGTATATATTACAACTACAGTGATCCTTCGCTTATCGCGAAGGTTAGGTTCCGGGACCCAGCGCGATAGAGGAATTTTCGCGAAGTAGGATCACCCTATATGTACATAGATATTTTACATTTAATTTTACATTTACACTGTATAAACTGTATAAACCCTCCCTGTACTGTTAACAATCCATCCTTTACTTCATAAATAACAGCATGCAAGCATAAATTTATATGAAAGTGATAGATAAACTTACTGTGAATGAGGTGGTAATGACATGACATACTCATGTACACAGGTATTTTACAATTATTTTTATGTTTACTGTATAAACCCTCCCTGCACTGTTAAAAAACCACCCTTTACTTTATAAATAACAGCATGCAACGTAAATTTATATGTACGTGATAGGTAAACTTACCGTGAATGAGGTGGTAATGACGTTTGTAGACTCAAGAGGAAATTATTCCGCAGCCAATAACAGCTTTATGGCTGCTCTTTGGGGGAGTTGCTGTCGCTATTTCTTCTTTTGTTGGAAGATGGTCTGGTAAGGAATCATGGCATCGTCGAGAAGATTACAGAAGGTCACCGAATGAACCATATTATCGTCATGTACCTGCGAGAGTTGTTGGACTGCTTTCACATATTCATACATGGCTGCCAAACGTTCGAGTGTAAGGCCAGGTTCTTAAATTTCTTCATGCGTTTCCTGAAGTTCTTCTTCCTCTTCTTCGCTCGCTGATTTTGTCATATCTTCCGAGTCCATCCGCACTATTATCTTATTGCGGGATGTTACGACCCTTTTTGCTAATTTATTAAAAGAAATAGTCGCTGTTTTCCTGATATTTGCCTCGTCCTTTTTGATGTAGCGAACAGTAGATTCATTGAGGCCAAAATAGCAGCCGATATCCGTAAACCTTTTACCTTCTTTCAGCATATCTAAAAGTTTCACCTTATCTGTTATGGTTAACATGCTCCTTTGAAGCTTAGGCTCACTACCAGAAGCCTTAGAAGATGAAGGATGCTTGGGAGGTATTGCAAAGGTTGAAATACGCAAGTAAAAAAATCACAAGCAAAACGTATTAATAAGCACAACGTGAACGGCGCACACGTGAGTTAGACTGAACGAGTGAGGCGAGACAATGGAAGATGGTGGGAGAAGCAAACTTCAATGAAAAAGCCAATCAGACCCCATGATACAGAACATACAGAAAAACAATTCTGTGATTTGTCGTCTCCCACTCTTTCAGCCAATAGCATTCCACGAACTATCTCACGTAGGTGCGAGCCTTTGCGTTTTCCAAGACACCAATACAGTGTACGCTATCGTACGTATTTCACATGGTGCAATACTGTGAGTGTATATGTTTAAACTTATGTTTTTTACTATTTTTTACTGTTTTATTACTCTTAGGCTAGGAAATACTTGTTTCATCAATAAAATAATGAAAATTTCAATATGTACTAGCTCATGTAGGTGCGACCCTTTTCTTTTTCCGAAACACTGATATCGGAATCGTATTTTACATGGTGCAATACTGTTAGTATTTATGTTTTTTACTACTTTTTACTGTTTTATAATTCTTAGGCTAAGAAATACTTTTTTTTTATTAATAAAATCATGAAACTACTGGAAATCTTAATATATGCTAGCTCACGTAGGTGCGACCCTTTGCGTTTTCCGAAACGCTGATACCGGTATCGTACTTTCTATGGTGCACAGTTACATGTTCATATTTATGTTCTTTTACTATTTCTTACTGTTTCATTATTCGTAGGCTGGGAAATAATTTTTTTTATCAATAAAATAATGAAATTTTTTTTTTCAATAAAAAAATGAAAATACTGAAAACTTATTTTTTTAATATTTTAATATTTTTGCATATACCCACAAAACAAAACAAACAAATTGCCAAAAAAAATCGCGATACAGTGAATTCACAAGAGAAGAATCGCGATAGAGCGAAGGATCACTGTAATTCGCTTTTTACGTGTGTTTGTAATCCGTGAAATTGGAATAACGCCCCTAAAAAATAACAGTAAAAAATACGCCATCCTCCTCCTCTTCTAATGCTTAATGCAATCGGATATTATGAAGATAATGGAAAACAAGCACTAATCACAAACAGCAAAGAATCTTTCGATATAAAGTCGTAAGGGAAATAGTGTGCGAGGCTGCATCAGCTGATACGGAAGTGGCTAAACGTTTGTGGATGGAGGTTCTTTCTCCCGCATCCTCCTCCTCTTCTACCGCTTAATGCGATCGAAAATTATGAAGAGAATTGAAGAAAGCATTAAGAACAAACAGCAAACAAACTTTCGGTATAATATTGTCAGGGAAATAGCGTTTGAGGGTGCATCAGTTGATACGGAAGTGGCAAAACGTTTGTGAATAGAGGTTGGTCTCCCGCATCCTCTTCCTCTTCTACTACTTAATACGATCGAAGAAAACTGAAAAAAAGCATTAAGAACAAACAGCAAACAAACTTTCAATATAATACCATCAGGGAAATAGCGTGTAGAGAATATATAGATTTCATTTAAGTTTCCCATGTACAGTACGATATACGTTTTCTTTGTAACGAATTGTATAGTTTTCTTTTTCTCTCAGTTGACTGTGTTTACGTTTAGATTTTGTGCAGCATGGTCGATATGTAAAGAAGATAGGATAATGTTTAGAACCAAGGAATATTAATAATACTATAATCTTGAAAATTAGATAAGCCCCAAATAGGGTGAGTACATAAATATTTTATGAGTAAGATATTGTGCCTGAGTAGTGATAAGCTTCAGCTGATACGGAAGCGGCAAAACATTTGCCAATAGAGGTTCGTTCTCCAGCATCCTCCTCCTCTTCTACCGCTTAATGCGATCGAATATTTTGAAGAGAATTGAAAAAAAGCATTAAGAACAAACAGCAAACAAACTTTCGATATAATACCGTCAGGGAAATAACGTGCGAGGGTGCATCAGCTAATACGGAGGCAGCAAAACATTTGCATCCTCGTGCTCACCGCCACCATGCACGTCCAAGTGTATGCCTGTTTCCCACCGCATAATAGAGTGCATTAATTTGTTTATTGTACAGTAAATCTGTATATCTTTTACACTGTACACTATTTACAAGTTAATACATATAACTACAGGTCATTCCACTTTGTTATACACTTATAAAATAGGTTTTACTTATCTTATATCTTTGGTATACACTGCGTTTTTTTAACCGTGAAAGTTCAATAACGCCCCCAAAAAGTAATACTAAAAAAATACGAAATTCGCGAATAATGCCCATGCAAAAATATTCGAAAATGAAATTTTCATTTTAGTAAAAAGTCGACTGCCTCGGAGGCACTTTTCCGCCATCCTCCTCCTTATCTACTGCTTAGTGTGATAGGATATTATGAAGAAAATTGAAAAAAAAGCATTAAGAACAAACAGCAAACATATTTTCAATATAATATCGTCAGGGAAATAGCGTGCGAGGGTGCATCAGCTGATACAGAAGTAGCAAAATGTTTGCCAATAGAGGTTTGTTCTCCCGCATCCTCCTCCTCTTCTACCGATTAATGAGATCGAATATTATGAAGAAATTGAAAAAAAGCATTAAGAACAAACAGCAAACAAATTTTCGATAAAATATCGTCAGGGAAATAGCGTGCGAGGGTGCATCAGCCGATACGGAAGTGTGACAAAACGTTTGCTGATAGAGGTTCGTTCTCCCGCATCTTCCTCCTCTTCTACCGCTTAATGAGATCGAATATTATGAGGAAAATTGAAAAAAAGCATTAAGAACAAACAGCAAATAAATTTTCAATATAATATTGTCAGGGAAATAGCGTGCGAGGGTGCATCAGCTGATTCAGAAGTGTGACAAAACGTTTGCCGACAGAGGTTCGTTCTGCCGCATCCTCCTCCTCTTCTACCGCTTAATGAGATCGAATATTATGAAGAAAATTGAAAAAAAGCATTAAGAACAAACAGCAAACAAACTTTCGATATAATATCGTCAGGGAAATAGCGTGTAGAGAATATATATACATTATGTCATTTAAATTTCCCCGATATATGTTTTCTTTGTAACGGATTGTATAGTTTTCTTTTTCTCTCAGCTAACTTTGGATACATTTAGATTTTGTGCAGCACAGTCAATATGTAAAGAAGATAGAATAATATTTATAACCAAGGGAATTTTAATATTACATACTATAATCTTGAAAATCAGATAAACCCCAAATAGTGTGAGTAAATAAATATTTATGAGTAAGATATTGTGCCTGAAAAGTGGTAAGCATCAGCTGATACGGAAGCGGCAAAATGTTTGCCGACAGGGGTTCGTTCTCCCGCATCCTCCTCCTCTTCTACCGCTTAATGCGATCGGATATTATGAAGATAAAGGAAAAAATGCATTAAGAACAAACAGCAAACAAACTTTCGATATAATATCGTCAGGGAGATAGCGTGCGAGGGTGCATCAGCCGATACGGAAGTGTGACAAAACGTTTGCCGATAGAGGTTCGTTCTCCCGCATCTTCCTCCTCTTCTACCGCTTAATGAGATCGAATATTATGAAGAAAATTGAAAAAAAGCATTAAGAACAAACAGCAAATAAATTTTCAATATAATATTGTCAGGGAAAGAGCGTGCGAGGGTGCATCAGCTGATACGGAAGTGTGACAAAACATTTGCCGACAGAGGTTTGTTCTGCCGCATCCTCCTCCTCTTCTACCGCTTAATGAGATCAAATATTATGAAGAAAATTGAAAAAAAGCATTAAGAACAAACAGCAAACAAACTTTTGATATAATATCGTCAGGGAAATAGCGTGTAGAGAATATATATACATTATGTAATTT